>BLSH010446752.1:1274409-1291024 GCA_018402905.1 Glandirana rugosa | reverse complement strand
AAAAAAAAAAAAAAAAAAAAAAAAAAAAAGAATACCTAGAGCAGTGTTTCTCAACCCTGTCCTCAAGTACCCCCAACAAGCCATGTTTGCAGGTTTTCATTTATCTTGCCCAGGTGTTTTAATTCAGAGTCAATGGCTTGGTATTTTGGACAGCTATTCCCAAAACATGGCCTGTTGGGGGTACTTGAGGACAGGGTTGAGAACCACTGCCCTAGAGCACTGGGATCAAATACATACTTCAAACAGTTTTCTGATACTTACATTTATACTGGATAAAATTTGCTGAATATTAAGAATTATTTGGCTGGGTCGTAGTGGCTGGGCTGTGTTTTAAGTGATGTTTACATTGCTATAATAATTGATATTACTTATATATAAAGTTGAGTAGTTGGTATGGTTACATATGTGGTTTCAGTTGTTTTATTAAACCAATAATAAGCCATTATTTATCCAAATCAGTTGTCTTATTAATTTCTTGTACATCTGGAATGTCTGCTGCCTACAATCCCATGATGTCATTGGCACTGCCCACTGCCCGTAAATTCCTGGAATATGAACGTCATATATCTCAGAAGTCTTTAGGCAACTCCAAGAATGCTGGTGCACATGCAGTGTCAACCCCACGCATGTGCACTCAGTGCTCTACTCACGCAATCTTGCTATTTACATGTTGCCAAGAAAATATGTAAACAATATTATTCCCCAGCTAATGGCTACAGTGCAACTACAGTGATTGCTGTGATCTTCTCAAGCGCTGCCACATCACACTGTACACTGAACGCAGGGGGTTGCTCACTTTTTCAAATGAATACAATGACATTCTCTGAATGGCATAGGTGTGCCAGGTGTGCCTGAGCACACCCTTATCACTATGTGCGGTGCCGATTACCCCTACTGCCCAGGCTCCCCCACCCCACAGTCCTGCTGGCTTCCCTCCTCTCCCCCTGCCCCTTCCTTTTCTAAATGGACACAGTGAACACACTCACTCACTGTGTTTACTATGCTTCAGTCTGTGAATGAACAAGAAGCAGCACTTCCCATTCATTCACTGCCCTCTGCAGAGAAAGGCATTTGTGTTTAAGCTTTGGGGTGCACAACCTAATGCAATCGGTTGCACACACCAATGCTGATTGGATAAGATAGAGAGAAGGGGTAGTGATTACTACAGTGATGGCCCTATCATTAAACATGCAAACTTACATTTGTCCAAGCTGGATCAATGTAAGTATGCAATTAAGATTATACCTGGAGTTCAGCTTTAAGGCGGCATTCACATCTAAGCTTTCTGGGAACACAGGCAGATATGTGCGTTTCTCGAATAATGTGAAAAATGTAGGAAATTGCATTGCGCTTGTGGTGCCATTGTTTCTTAGTAGTAGCAGTCCCATGTTTTGTTGTAATAGGTGTGAAAATCACACATCACTAAACGTGCTTAGCTAAGTGGCAAAAAAGGTAAATGCCCTACTTTTACGCATTTGTTGCGCATAGAGCAGGCCATTCAAGTGATTAGGCTGCACTATGCTATCTATGCAACAACAGTGGTAAAAAAGGCAACATTTAACGTCGCACAGGTGTGCATGTGGCCTAAAGTAGAACATCAATTTAAATGTTTCCCAAAACAGTTAGATTCTAGGCGTGCCATGAATGGTAACTGTCACAATGGCTTTATGTTCTCAAGCAAACTGCCAGGCCAGCAAATGGCTGGTGCCCTACCTGATCACATGTGCAGCACCATGGCAACTGCAGATCAAACAGAGACTGTCACTAAGATGGCAGCTTCCTTGTCTGTAAAGGATAGGAGGGTTTTGTTGTGCTTTAACCACTTGAGCCCCGGAAAGAGTTACCGTCTTTCCTGACCAGAGCACTTTTTGCGATACGACACTGTGTCGCTTTAACTGGCAATTGCACGGTCGTACGGATTTCCTTTATTCCCACAAATAGAGTTTTCTTTGGGTGGTATTTGGTCACCTCTGCGGTTTTTATTTTTTGCGCTATAAACAAAAAAATGGACAATTTTGAGAAAAAAAAACAATATTTTTTACTTTTTGCTATAATACATGTCCAACCCCCCCCCCTGCCCCCCCCCCAAAAAAAACAAAACAAATGTATTCATCAGTTTAGGCTGATACAGTGGGGATCGAAAGTTTGGGCACCCCAGGTAAAAATTTGTATTAATGTGCATAAAGAAGCCAAGGAATGATGGAAAAATCTCCAAAAGGCATCAAATTACAGATTAGACATTCTTATATGTCAACAAAAGTTAGATTTTATTTCCATCATTTACACTTTCAAAATAACAGAAAACAAAAAAATATTGTCTGCAAAAGTTTGGGCACCCTGCAGAGTTTATATCTTGTACTGCCCCCTTTGGTAAGTATCACAGCTTGTAAACGCTTTTTGTAGCCAGCCAAGAGTCTTTCAATTCTTGTTTGAGGTATCTCTGCCCATTCTTCCTCACAAAAGTCTTCCAGTTCTTTGAGATTTCTGGGCTGTCTGTCACGCACTGCTCTTTTAAGGTCTATCCATAGATTTTCAATTATGTTGAGGTCAGGAGATTATGAAGGCCATGGCAAAACCTTCAGTCTACGCCTCTTGATGTAATCCCCCTTGGATTTCGAGGTGTGTTTAGGATCATTATCCATTTGTAGAAGCCATCCTCTCTTTAACTTCAGCTTTTTCACAGATGGCATCAAGTTACCATCCAAAATTTGCTGAAATTTTATTGAATCCATTTTTCCTTCTACTCGTGAGATGTTCCCTGTGCCACTGGCTGCAATACAACCCCAAAGCATGATTGATCCACCCCCATGCTTAACAGTTGGACAGAGGTTCTTTTCATTAAATTCTGTGCCCCTTCTTCTCCAAACGTACCTTTGCTCATTCCCGCCAAAAAGTTCAATTTTAACCTCATCAGTCCACAGAACTTGTTTCCAAAATGCATCAGGCTTGTCTATATGTTAATTTGCAAAGTTCAAACGCTGATTTTTGTGGTGAGGACGTAGAAGAGGTTTTCTTCTGATGACTCTTCCATGAAGACCATATTTGTACAAGTATCTCTTTATAGTGGAATAGTGTACCACAACTCCAGTGTCTGCCAGATCTTTCTGGAGGGATCATGCAGTCAAACGTGGGTTTTGAATTGTTTTTCTCACAATCCTGCGAGCTGTTCTGTCTGATATTTTTCTTGGTCTTCCAGATCTTGCTTTAACTTCCACTGTTCCTGATGACTGCAATTTCTTAATTACATTCCGAAGAGAGGATATTGACATCTGAAAACGCTTTGCTATCTTCTTATAGCCTTCTCCAGCTTTGTGAGCGTCAACTATTTTCAGTTTCAGGTTTCTAGACAACTGCTTAGAAGATCCCATGGTTCTGATTGTTGGGGCAAGGTCAGATAAGTCTGGGCATTTAAAACCTTTGAGATTGACATCACCTGGTCTTCCCAGACGATGATTGAGAACAATCCATGACACTGGCAGGTCTCAGCCTTGCAAAGGGGGCAGTGCATGCTATAAATTCTGCAGGGTGCCCAAACTTTTGAAGACGCCATTTTTTTGTTTTCTGTAATTTTTGAAAGTGTCAAATCTAACTTTTGTTGACATATTATAAGAATGTCTAATCTGTAATTTGATGCCTTTTGGAGATTTTTCAATCTTTCCTTGGCTTCTTTATGCACATTAATACAAATTTTTACCTGGGGTGCCCAAACTTTCGATCCCCACTGTATATATTCTTCTACACACTTGTGGTAAAAAAAAAATTGCAATAGGCGTATATTGATTGGTTTGCGCAAAAGTTGCCATGTTTACAATCCATGAGAATTTATTTATTGCGCTTTTACTATTTTTTTATTTTACTAGTAATGGCGGCGTTCTGCAATTTTTATCGGGACTGTGAAATTGCGGTGGACATGTTGAACATTTTTAACACTTTTTTGGGACCATTGACATTTGTACATCGCTCAGAGCGAAAAATAGCCATTGATTACTGGATAAATGTCACTGGCAGGGAAAGGGTTACCCTGCAGGGGGGCAATCTGGAGGTTAACTGTGTTCCCTATGTGTGTTCTAACTGTATGGGGGCTGGGCTGGCAGGGGCATGACAGATCTAACTGATTCCGATCACACGGATCAGTAGATCTCGGTCATGCCACCTGTCAGAACTGTGAACCGCCGTATTTACATCGGCGGTTCCCCGTTCTTACTCTCTAACAGGGTCATCGGCGGACATTAGCTAAGCACTAAACGTGCTTAGCTAAGTGGCAAAGAAGGTACATGCGCTACTTTTGTGCGTTTGTTGTGCATAGAGCAGGCCATTCAAGTGACTAGGCTGCACTATGCTACCTATGCAACAACAGTGGTAAAAAAGGCAACGCTTAACGTCGCACAGGTGTGCATGTGGCCTAAAGTAGAACATCAATTTAAATGTTTCCCAAAACAGTTAGATTCTAGGTGTGCCATTTATGGTAACTGTCACAATGGCTTCATGTTCTCAACCAAACTGCCAAGCCAGCAAATGTCTGGTGCCCTACCTGATCACATGTGCAGCACCATGGCAACTGCAGATCAAACAGAGACTGTCACTAAGATGGCAGCTTCCTTGTCTGTAAAGGATAGGAGGGTTTTGTTGTGCTTTAACCACTTCAGCCCGGCAGGATTTACCCCCTTCCTGCCCAGAGCACTTTTTGCGATACGGCACTGTCGCTTTAACTGACAATTGCACAGTCGTACGATGTTGTACCCAAACAAAATTTACGTCCTTTTTTTCCCACAAATAGAGTTTTCTTTTGGTGGTATTTGATCATCTCTGCGGTTTTTATATTTTGTGCTATAAACAAAAAAATACGGACAATTTTGAAAAAGAAAAAAATATATATTTTTCACTTTTTGCTATAATACATGTCCAAAAAAAAACCCCAAAGAAAACAAAACAAATGTATTCATCATTTTAGGCTGATATATATTCTTCTACACATTCGTGGTAAAAAAAAAATTTGCAATAGGCGTATATTGATTGGTTTGCACAAAATTTGCCACATTTACAATCCATGAGAATTTATTTATGGCGTTTTTACTATTTTTTTTTTATCTTACTAGTAATGGCGGCGTTCTGCATTTTTTATCGGGACTGTGAAGTTGCGGTGGAAATGTCTGACATTTTTGACACTTTTTTGGGACCATTGACATTTGTACATCGCTCAGAGCGAAAAATAGCCACTGATTGCTGGATAAATGTCACTGGCAGGCAAAGGGTTACCCTGCAGGGGGACAATCTAGAGGTTAACTGTGTTCCCTATGTGTGTTCTAACTGTATGGGGGCTGGGCTGGCAGGGGCATGACAGATCTAACTGATCCCGATCACAGGGATCAGTAGATCTCTGTCATGCCGCCTATCAGAACGGGGAACTGCCATGTTTACATCAGCGGTTCCCCGTTCTTCCTCTCTAACAGGTGATCGTGGGTCACCGGCGGACATTAGCTAAGCACTAAACGTGCTTAGCTAAGTGGCAAAAAAGGTACATGTGCTACTTTTGCGCGTTTGTTGTGCATAGAGCAGGCCATTCAAGTGACTAGGCTGCACTATGCTACCTATGCAACAACAGTGGTAAAAAAAGGCAACGCTTAACGTCGCACGTGGCAGTTTGGTTGAGAACACATGTGCATGTGGCCTAAAGTAGAAAATCAATTTAAATGGTCCCCAAAACAGTTAGATTCTAGGCGTGCCATGAATGGTAACTGTCACAATGGCTTTATGTTCTCAACCAAACTGCCAAGCCAGCAAATGGCTGGTGCCCTACCTGATCACATGTGCAGCACCATGGGAACTGCAGATCAAACAGAGACTGTCGCTAAGATGGCAGCTTCCTTGTCTGTAAAAAATAGGAGGGTTTTGTTGTGCTTTAACCACTTCAGCCCCGGAAGGATTTACCCCCTTCCTGCCCAGAGCACTTTTTGCGATACGGCACTGTCGCTTTAACTGACGATTGCACGGTCGTACGATGTTGTACCCAAACAAAATTGACGTCCTTTTTTTCCCACAAATAGTTTTCTTTTGGTGGTATTTGATCATCTCTGCGGTTTTTATTTTTTGTGCTATAAACAAAAAAATACGGACAATTTTGAAAAAGAAAAAAAAACAATATTTTTTACTTTTTGCTATAATACATGTCCAAAAAAAAAACCCCCCAAAGAAAACAAAACAAATGTATTCATCAGTTTAGGCTGATATATATTCTTCTACACATTTGTGGTAAAAAAAATTTGCAATAGGCGTATATTGATTGGTTTGTGCAAAATTTGCCACGTTTACAATCCATGAGAATTTATTTATGGCGTTTGTACTATTTTTTTATTTTACTAGGAATGGCGGCGATCTGCAATTTTTATCGGGACTGTGACATTGCGGTGGAAATGCCGAACATTTTTGACACTTTTTTTGGGACCATTGACATTTGTACATCGCTCAGAGAGAAAAATAGCCACTGATTACTGGATAAATGTCACTGGCAGGGAAAGGGTTACCCTGCAGGGGGCAATCTAGAGGTTAACCGTGTTCCCTATGTGTGTTCTAACTGTATGGGGGCTGGGCTGGCAGGGGCATGACAGATCTAACTGATCCCGATCACAGGGATCAGATGATCTCTGTCATGCCGCCTGTCAGAATGGGGAAACACAGTGTTTACCTCGGCGGTTCCCCGTTCTTCTTCTCTAACAGGTGATCGCGGGTCGCTGGCGGACATTGAGTCTGCCCGACCCACGGCAACACTCGGGGAGTGTGCGGCGGGCACGAGAGCACGGCGGTGCGTGAGCGAATCGCCGTTTATAATAGCGATTTGCGCTATCATGCCACTTTGCCGCAGTGAAAAGACGTGAGGCAGTCGGCAAGTCATTAAAATATAACAAAACACAAAACTTTTTTTTTTTTTCACAAAGTGGAGAGGGATTAGAGCACCTGTCAGGTTTTTGTTGCGGTCTGTGTCCCAGTCAGGGGAGTTTACCCTCTCTATTGGTCCTAGTTATTGTTGTCACAGAGAGTGAAAGCAAAATAATTTTTGAAATTATGGGGAACAGGAATAGTGGGAAACTTTTGATTGGGGGCACTCTTTCTGGTGACAACCAGGGATTCCCTCACTTTGTCCTCACTTCCTCTTTTGGCTATGGGACAAGAAGTGAAAGGAAATCTTCCCCATTAGGCTCCGTTCACATATATGCGCATTGGATGCGTTTTGAACCACATCTGATTCGCATGACATGTGAATCAAACTGGCTTTCTATGGAGATAGAAATTTCACATGTGTGGTGCAGAGGCAGTATGAATTTGCTGCAAATTAAATGAGAGCCCTGTGTGTTTTTTTTTAGCACTGCGGTGCAGTTCAGATGCAAATTCCAGGCTATAGCCTTCCATGGGAACACAGCTAAATCACACATCGGATCAGTTTTGAATACTAATTTGATCAAAAAAAAAAAAAAATCAGCCTCGCCAAAAAAATAAAATAAACACGTGGGGTCCCCCCCCCCCAAGGGTCTGGTATGGATTTTGAGGGGAACCCTGATGCCAAAATGTAAAAAAAAAAAATGGCATGGGCCCCCCCAAAAAAATCCTCACCAAACCCATATCCGAGCATGCAGCCTGGTTGGCCAGGAAAAGAGTGAGCGCCCCCCTCCTGAACCATACCAGGCCACTCAACATGGGAGGGGGGATGCACTGCCACCCCCCCCCCCCCCACCCTAAAGTACCTTGTCCCCATGGACAACGGCCTTTTCCCCTCAACCCTGGTTGGTGGTTGTGTGGGTCTGCGGGCAGGGGGCTTATTGGAATCCCTCATGTGAATGATTATGGGGTACATTTTACCCCTACTCATTCACCAAAAAAAGTGTCAAAAAGAAATAAAAATACAGACACAGTTTTTGACAATTCCTCTATTAAAAAAACAATATCCCCAGGTATAGATCCATCTTCGATCATGATGCCTGCCGCCACCGCCGACCCGAAAAAAAAAAGCTCCATTCATGCCAAAGGCTCCCGCCGGCTGTCTGTTCTTAAATAGCTAAGGGGTGGGGGCCCCGTCGACATCACCTAGTGGAACTGCCCCCTTGTGAGGTCACCAATCTATTTAATGTTAAAGACGCCGGTGCCCGCCAGCTCCAAAAAATTGCATTTGAACCGCTTCTAAATTGCAGCTGCTTAGAAAATTTGCAGTAAAAACGGAGGTGAAATTCGCAAATGTGTGAATCTAGCCTGTCTCTCTCCAAAATTAAAAAAAGAAAACAAATTGTGCCTTACAAACAAGTAGGTCATGCCTATGTTTTTGGCCTATGTCTTCTATAAAAGCAGCAGCCTGGTACTGAGAGGCACGGGGGCTGGTATCACTATGGAGGGGGCTGATCTTGCCAGTTTAGTCGGCTCATCTTTAAATAAATCTGGGAGCTTCACACTTAATGGAGAGCCACATTTGCCTGCAGCAATATTTCATTCAGAAAGGAGGACACTGAGAAGGAGACATGGTGGCCATGACAGGTGTGACTATGCAGAGCTTTCGGAGACCTTCCCCTGGAGATTGTGTGTGGATGTATAAATGTGTCCGGTCTGTTTTCCGTCCTCCCACACTCACTGTGTGAATTCTTCATCTTCCTTTCTAAATATAGTGTGCTATATATTACACCCAGGAACACTCAGCCACTGCCTGCCCAATTATATATACACAAACGCTCTGAGGCCAGTACACGTGTCTGAAAACGATGTCCACACGCAGGTTTATTTAATAAAACCATGCACTGAGCACGTGCAAACGGCTAATCACTCCCAGCAACCAATCAGAATGAATAGCTGTCTATAGCTCATCAGTAAACTAGCATGCAGTGGTTTGCTATGAATTACAATACTTGTACAGAGCCGTCATGAACTGATAGATTATATTTATTAAAAAATAGGTGCAAGTACACTATATTATCAAAAGTATAATTTTACATAGCATCTTTGCTCGCACATCAACTTTAATGGCATCCCAATCCACTTACATACTGTACGAAAATTGTCCGATTTTTCTTGCCAGTGCTCAACGGTCATATCCGATTTTATTGCTTTATGTTGTACAAGTTTTCTCGCCCGATTTTGTGACGTTCAAAAGTGGATCACGCTGTGATGCAATCTACATGTGACTATCTATATAGAGGTGATCATGCGTGAACTTTCCTATCTGTTTTTTATCGTATGACTTGTGTACATATTAAACAAAAATCGCTGGTGTTTTGACGGAACGGAAAAAGTTTTGTTGATTGTCCCTCTGTTTCTTTTCGTTCCTTGGATCGTAATCGGTTGTGGGAATTTGTGTACACACTATACAAATATCGTACAATCCTTAAGATTTTCTTATAGTGTGTAGTCTGTAGGGTTTAATATTGAGGTGGCCCACCCTTTGCAGCTATAACAGCTTCAACTCTTCCTGGAATTCTGTCCACAAGGTTTAGGAGTGTGTCTATGGGAAGGTTTAACCATTCTTCCAGAAGCACATTTGTGATGTCAGGCACTGATGTTGGAGAAGGAGGCCTGGCTTGCAGTCTCCACTCTAATTCATCCCAAAAGGTGTTCTTTCGGGTTGAGGTCAGGACTCTGTGCAGGCCAGTTAAGTTCCTCCACCACAAACTCGCTCATCCATGCCTTTATGGACCTTGCTTTGTGCACTGGTGTGCACTCATGTTGGAAAAGGAAAGTTGGGAGCATGAAATTGTCCAAAATGTCTTGGTATGCTGACGCTTTAAGAGTTCCTTTCACTGGAACTAAGAGGCCAAGCCCAACCCCTGAAAAACAACCCCACACCATAATCCCCCCTCCACCACATGATTTGGATCATTGCACAAAGCAAGGTCCATAAAGACATGGATAAGCAAGTTTGGGGTGGAGTAACTTGACTGGCCTGCACAGAGTCCTGACCTCCTCCCAATAGAACACCTTTGGGATGTATTAGAGTAGAGGCTGCGAGCCAGGCCTTCTCATCCAACATCAGTGCCTGGCCTCACAAATGCGCTTCTGGAAGAAAGGGTGGGCCAACTCAATATTGAACCTTACAGACTAAGACTGGGATGCCATGTGCGTGTAAAGGCAGGTGTCCCAATACTTTTGGTAATATAGTTTAGCTGTGATGTGCATTAAAGGGTTAGTACACCTTTACCAAAACCCATGTATGGAGATAAAAGGCATCTATAGATAAAAACAAACTGTGCAGCTTTGACCTAAGTTGAACAATGCCCTTGCTATACGTCTTAGCCTATTTAGGTACCTCCAGAAGCCTGACTGAAAAACTCCCAGGACATTGCTAATAGAGACCTAGCTATTACTGTACATCTTCACCATCGCAGGGATGAGCTCTCAAACGCTGAAGTCAGAACTACTGCATCAGGGGATAAAAAGCGCATGTGATGGGAAAAGAGTTCACTCCTGTGATGGTGAAGGTGAACAATAACAGCTAGGCCTCTCTTAGCAACCTCCTAAGCATGCCCTGTAAGTAGAGTTGAGCGAACCCGAACTGTAAAGTTCGGGTCCGTACCGAACTTTGGGGTGTCCGTGACCCTGACCCGAACCCGGACATTTGAAATAAAGTTCGGGTTCGGGTTCTGGGTTCGGTTATTTGATCCCACCTGTTGAATAGCTGCAGGGCAGCCAATCAACAAGCATTTCACTGGTTTGCCCTTAGAAGCCATCACAGCCATGCCTACTAATGGCATGGCTGTGATTGGCCAGTGCATCATGTGACCCAGCCTCTTTATAAGCTGGAGTCACTTAGTGCTGCATATCACATGCTCTCTAGCTAGTGTAGGGAGAGGATGCTGCCGGCGCTGTGAGGGACAGATTGCAGATATAATAACATCTCATCCTGAATTACAGAACGATCTGATTGTGGACTAGGTAGAGATTACTACTACTACTGCTTTTAGGGACAGATTGCAGATCAAATAACATCTCATCCTGCATTACAGAACGATCTGACAGGACTAGGTAGAGTCTACTGCTTAGAGGGACAGATTATTGTTCTAAAATCATCTCCTAGTTCTATAGGGTCAGGTTCCTGCTGTTGCTGTAAGGAACAGATTATTGTTCTAAAATCATCGCCTACTGCTATAGGGTCAGGTTCCTGCTGTTGCTGTAAGGGACAGATTATTGTTCTAAAATCATCGCCTACTCCTATAGGGTCAGGTTCCTGCTGTTGCTGTAAGGGACAGATTACTTCCACCTACACTGCCGCGGTCACGGCCTAGTCAACCTCTAGGCTCCTACTCCACATCCACCCCCCCCCCCTTCCCGTTTTTATTTATTTATTTTTTTTAAAGTTATTTTCCCTATCCCCATTTTTTTGTAGGGCACTTGTCCTACTCTTACCCCCATTTTACTTCCTTTTGCAGCCCATTAGCACTTGCCAGAACTTTTTTACAGCCATTTTTGTGCTGAAAAGTTTGGGTCCCCATTGACTTCAATGGGGTCCGGGGTCAAGTTCGGTACCGAACCCGAACTTTTTTGCGAAGTTCGGCTAGACCCGCCGAACCCGAAAATCCAGGTGTTCACTCAACTCTACTTGTAAGTATTCCAGCCAGGCTTCATGAGGTATAGCATATAAAAGGCCTAAACCTATATGAAAGACATTATTCAACTTTGGTCAAAGCTGAACGGCTTGTGTTTATCTAGCGACATCCTTAACCTGCATAGGCAGTTATTTGGTAAAGGTGAACTATGCCTTTAACCCCACTGCTATATAATAGCTTTTAACTAAACAGTAAAGACAGATTGCTGAAAGCTGGTTTTGGTTGTAAATTACTGTACTGGATTGCTGTCTGCATTTAGTCATTCAGTTAACATGCATACTGTACATCTGGATGTGCGTTTGGTTCGGAGCTCTGCATCTAGATTGTGAAACCTGCTGGTGACAGGGTGTGATGTGGCTAGTAACCGGAGCTACCAGGAATGTGCTGCCAATGTGGCCAATTGAGACGGCCACCTCAGGTGACATTCATGGAGGCATAATAGAGGGGTGGCACTTAAAGTGTCCATACCTGACATTCCATTCTCAGTGCATTTTCGGTGCTGTGTATGTTCAGGCCCTGGGCTGCACAGGCCCTGCACCATAACTGCCAATGATACTGTGCAGCCTGACTGCCTCTGTTCTAGCACCCAATGACACTGGGTAGGCTGGCCGTCTGCATCCTAGCAACTGTAAACGATGTGTGCCTTGGCCACAAGCGTCCTAGCAACCAATGACACAATGCAGCCCAGCCACCTGCATCCTAACACTCAATGGTGCTGTACTCCACAGCCGTCAGCAACCAATGACACTGCGCACCATAGCCTCCAGTGTCCCAGCAACCAATGACACTGTCATCCACTGGCATCCTACCAATCAAAGATGAGGTGCTGCAAGGCTGCCATCATTCTAGTAACTAACAACTGGAGGTTGGTGGGGGCAGCAAAAACGATGTTTGGAATATTTTCTTTCTTATCCTCACCTGTGATCTATTTGCTTGTAATTAGTGTGTGTGTATAAAAGGTCAATGTGTTTATGGACTCCTGACATACCCTTGCATCTTTCATCCAGTGCTGCACTGACGTATATGGATTCTGAGTCATGGGGTATTGTCAAAGGATCTGCGGGAAAAGGTAGTTGAACTGTATAAAACAGGAAAGGGATATAAAAAGATATTCAAGGAATTGAGAATGCCAATCAGCAGTCTTCAAACTCTAATCAAGAAGTGGAAAATGAGGGGTTCTGTTGAAACCAAACCACGGTCAGGTAGACCAACAAAGGTTTCAGCCACGACTGCCAGCAAAATTGTTCAGGATGCAAATAAATCCCACAAATAACTTCAGGTGAAATACAGGACTCTCTGAAAACATGGGGTGTGGCTGTTTCAAGCTGCACAAGAAAGAGGTCTCCCTCCTCCCTGCTTGCTCTGCTACTGGCCGTCTATGTCCGGGTTCCCTTACCCGCAATGGAGGCGGCTGCACTCGAGGATCGGTGGCGGGTGGCTGGACTCCAGGACAGGCAAGTGTCCTATTATTAAAAGTCAGCAGCTACTGTATGTGTAGTTGCTGACTTTTAATTTTTTTTTCCCTGGCGGACCTCCGCTTTAATACCGTGTATTGCCCCCTTTAACATCAATGACAGCTTGAAGTCTTGTTGTATTTGTGGATGAAGCTCTTTATCTTTTCAGATGGTAATGCTGCCCATTCCTCTTGGCAAAAAACTCAGTTGTGGCTGAAATTTTAGTTGGTCTACCTGACCGTGGTTTGGTTTCAACAGAACCCCTCATTTTCTACTTCTTGATTAGAGTTTGAACACTGCTGATTGGCATTCTCAATATCTTTTCCCGCAGATCCTTTGACAATTCTTTTGCTTTCCACATGGCTCAGAGTCCAGAAATGTCAGTGCAGCACTGGATAAAAGATGCAAGGGTCTGTCAGGAGTCCAGAAACTCATTGATCTTTTATACACTCACACTAATTACAAGCAAACAGATCACAGGTGAGGATAATTACCTTTAATAGCCATTAAAACCCCTTTGTGTCAACTTGTGGGCATGTTATCAGGCCAAAATCACCAGGGTATGTAAACTTTTGATCAGGGTCATTTGGGTAGTTTCTGTTGTCATTATGATTAAAAAGAGTAAACACAGTTCCTTGACAATAAATGGCTTCAGCCAGACACTAACCATGAGTGAAAGAAATGTTTTTGTGCTATCATATTCTCTGAAAAATGGCCAAGAAATCATAAATTCTGCCAGGGTATGTAAACTTATGAGCACAACGGTGTGTATGTATGTGTATATGTGTATATATTTATTTTTTATATATATTTAGCAGAGACCCTAGAGAATAGAATGGCGGTTGTTGCAATATTTTATGTCACACTGCATTTGTGCAACAATCTTTCAAATGCAATTTTTTTTTTGCAAAAATACACTTTCTTGAATTAAAAAAAAACAAAACGGTAAAGTTAGCCCAATTTTTGTATAATATGAAAGATGATGTTACACCGCGTAAATAGATACCTAACATGACATGCTTTAAATTGCGCACACTCGTAAAATGGCGACAAACTACGGTACTTAAATATCTCCATAGGCATGCTTTAAAAAATGTTAATGGTTACCAGTTTAGAGTAAAACCTCGTACACACGCACAGATTGTTGGTCAACCGAACGTCCAACTTTTGTCCAAATTGGCTGTTGACGGTTTTGTCTAGTGTACTCACAGTAGTCAAGTAATCGGCCAACAAAGCCGAACGTAGTGACGTGTTACGAGCGTATAACGAGGAAGTTCAGGTGAATGTGATTTGTGAATTACGGATGCAGGTTTACAGGACCAAACACTTTCTGGATTCCAAGCATGCGTGTTTGCACTTCCAACTTTTTGTTGGCCAACTTCTGTTGGACAACAATTGGAAATTTTCCGTCGAATCGTGCATACTAACAGTCGGATTATTGACCAACAGGCTGTTGGATGACCGTTATTGGTCAACAATCGGACCGTGTGTACGGGCCTTTACAGAGGAGGTCTAGTACTAGAATTGCTCTCGCTCTAACGATCGCGGTGATACCTCACATGTGTGGTTTGAACACTGTTTACATTTGTGGGAGCGACTTGCATATGCATTCCAGAAACGTCAGTGCAGCACTGGATGAAGGGGTCTGTCAGGAGTCCAGAAACTCATTGAGACTAATTACAAGCAAACAGATCACAGCTGAGGATGGTTATCTTTAATGGCCAAGAAATCATAAATTCTGCCAGGGTATGTAAACTTATGAGCATAACTGTATTCATAGATCCTGGAAGATCCTAAACTCCACTGCTGCGAAGGGTGACATATATCTCCCCGCTTGAAGTGGGGGTGCCCCGTCATTGTGCAGAAAGAAGGTTTAGACCCCATTCAAACTGGGGCCGCGCTAGCTCCTTTTAGCGGCACTTTGGCTACGCTTTTCAGTTGCTAGCGGGGCGCTTTTAACCTCAACAAAGGGGTTAAAAACACCCATTTTGCAGCGCTTTTTATAGGCACTTTGAAAGTGCTGCCCTGTCATTCCAATGGGCAGGGGTGGTTTGTATACAGCGCTGTATCACTACTGATCTTGTATTCGGGTCTCCTACACAAAGGCAGAGCACAAGCTACATCACGATCATGCTCAGAGGCCCCTGCAACTGAACTTTGCTGAAACATTCATCTGGAGGTATTTTTTATTAATAATTATTTATACCCAGGTACATGTACACAATTCCACCAGGACTCTTGTTGGGCTCTTTGCTAATAATACCGGTCTGTATATTGCATGTATGCACTGTTATTACTCTCTTCTTATATAAAGCTTGTATTTCCATACTGGTGTATTACTACAGTATCTCACAAAAGTGAGTACACCCCTCACATTTTTGTAAATATTTTATTAGATCTTTTCATGTGACAACGCTGAAGAAATGACACTTTGCTACAATGTAAAGTAGTGGGTGTACGGCTTGTATAACAGTGTAAATTTACTGTCCTCTCACAATAACTCAACACACAGCCAATAAAGTCTAAACCGCTGATAACAAAAGTGAATACACCCCTGAGTGAAAATGTCCAAATTGGGCCTAATTAGCCATTTTCCCTCTCTGGTGTCATGTGACTTGTTAGTGTTATAAGCTCTCAGGCGTGAATGGGGAGCAGGTGTGTTAAATTTAGTGTCATCACTCTCACTCTTTCATACTGGTCACTGGACGTTCAACATGGCACCTCATGGCAAAGAACCCTCTGAGGATCTGAAAAAAGAATTGTTGCTCTACATAAAGATGGCCTAGGCTACAAGACCCTGAAATTGAGCTGCAGCATGGTGGCCAAGACCATACAGCAGTTTAACAGGGCAGGTTCCACTCAGAGCAGGCCACGCCATGGTGGACCAAAAAAGTTGAGTGCACGTGCTCAGCGTCATATCCAGAGGCTGTCTTTGGGTAATAGATGTATGACTGCTGCCAGCATTGCTGCAGAGGTTGAAGGGGTCAGCCTGTCAGTGTTCAGACGATATGCCGCATACTGCATCAAATTGGTCTGCATGGCTGTAGTCCCAGAAGGAAGCCTCTTCTAAAGATGATGCACAAGAAAGCCTGCAAACAGTTTGCTGACGGCAAGCAGACTAAGGACATGGATTACTGGAACCATGTCCTGTGGTCTGATGACCAATAAACAGAAAATGTATAAAAGTTACAGCGCACACATGATACATACTCCTGTCAGGCTATTTTAAAAGCATCAAAAACGTATGTAGCAAAAAATGCAAAAATACGGTAGTACACACGCGACATTGAAAATATGTAAAAGACAAATAACCAGTAGTCTGGTGTCCTGTACCAAGGTCATTAGGTACAGGAATCAGACGAACGGCAGTCGTTTGACAAACGTCCGAAAGAACACGTAGTAGAAATCTTCTCCGAAGGAAGACCCTGATGTCGGTACGTCTGGTTAAACTACGTCATACGCCGTATAGCAGACTTGTGACTGTCCGACTGGGGAAGTTGGAGACGTCGTTACGACCGTCGTCAGTATGTAGATAATGGGTTTCTGTCGGAGACCTATACTGCGACTCGTGCACGTGAGTTGAAAAAA
>BLSH010446752.1:1214197-1245061 GCA_018402905.1 Glandirana rugosa | reverse complement strand
AAAGAAAGAAAGAAAGAAAGAAAGAGAGAGAAAGAAAGAAAGAGAGAGAAAGAAAGAAAGAGAGAGAAAGAAAGAAAGAGAGAAAGAAAGAAAGAAAGAGAGAAAGAAAGAGAAAGAAAGAGAGAAAGAAAGAGAGAGACAGAAAGAAAGAGAGAAAGAAAGAAAGAGAAAGAAAGAAAGAAAGAGAAAGAAAGAAAGAGAAAGAAAGAAAGAGAAAGAAAGAAAGAGAAAGAAAGAAAGAGAAAGAAAGAAAGAGAAAGAAAGAAAGAAAAAGAAAGAAAGAAAGAAAGAAAGAGAAAGAAAGAAAGAAAGAGAAAGAAAGAAAGAAAAAGAAAGAAAGAGAAAGAAAGAAAGAGAAAGAAAGAAAGAGAAAGAAAGAAAAAGAAAGAAAGAGAAAGAAAGAAAGAGAAAGAAAGAAAGAGAAAGAAAGAAAGAGAAAGAAAGAAAGAGAAAGAAAGAAAGAAAGAAAGAAAGAAAGAAAGAAAGAAGAGATTTATGGATGGAGGGAAGGAGAGGGATGGAAAGAAAGAAAGACAGAAAGAAAGAAAGGAGAGCGGGAGGGAAAAAAAGAAAGAAAGAAAGAGATGGAGGGAGAGAGAGGGGAAGAAAGAAAGAATGGGCTGGTCAGGAAGTGGGTAAATCCTTCCCAGGCTTAAGTAGTTAAATGGCCGTATTAAATTTATCAATACATTTAGATTATCAGACTCACCAGCAGCTTGTTGTGCAGGATTTATCGCAGCATCTGGGACCACTGGATGGACTGTAGGTATAGTAGAAACCTCAGTGTCATCCGAACCAGCAGATGGCGCAGCAACCGGCATCACATGAGCATCATGAGACACCTGTGAGGAAGAAGAATGTGGGAGAGGAAAGGAGTCCTTAGGAATGGCATTGATAGAAGCAGTGGCGGCTGGTGAAATTTTAGGATGGGGGGCGCCAGACCGCGCCCTTTATTTTTGATCCCTCTCACTTCTGACCAGTGAGGACCAGAGCACTTTTGCAATTTGGCACTGCGTCGCTTTAACTGACAATTGCGCGGTCGTGCGACGTTGCACCCAAACAAAATGTGCGTCCTTTTTTTCCCACAAATAGAGCTTTCTTTTGGTGGTATTTGATCGCCTCTGCATCATTTCTGATCGCCGCTATAAACAAAAGAAGAGCGACCATTTTGCAAAAAAACCCAAATTTCTTACTTTTTGCTAAAATTCAAATCCAAAAAAAAATATAAAAAAAAATGTTTTTTCACCGGTTGTCACAATCCTGGTGGTGGAGTCTGTCTTAGCAGGGAACAACCACTCTTACACACCCGATTCTGGGACCCCTGGTAGTGTAGACAGGAAGTCCCAGAGTGCGGGATGGCACGAGGGCCTGGTGGTGATGTTAGGCTCCAGAAGGTCGTGCAGACAGAAGAGTGGTCGTGCAGGCTGGGTCGGCAACTGGCGGATCAGAGAGGCACAGAAGGGGCAGGCAGAAGAATAGCCAAAGTCCAAGCAGAGTTCGTTGACAGGCTGGCGGCAAGGTACCGAAGGGTCGGACAAGCGGATGGTCGTGGATAGCTGGGGTCGGTGCAAGCAGATAGGTAGCAGGTCAGAGCAAGCCGGGTCGGTACACAGGAACAACACAGGAAGCAGGTTTCAGGTAGGAGAGCTGAAGCTCACAGGTACTCAGACGCTGTAGAATGGACAGCACCTGCTGACAGGTGCAGGGAGCTTAAATTGGGCTATTTGGTGAATGGCAAAACTCGGCAAAAATGTCCAGAACATGGCCTGACTTCACCAGACAAATCTTTTCTTTCCTAACACCGGTTTTGGCCAATTTATATTCTTCCTCATATTTGTGATTAAAAAAATTACGATTGGCGTTTATTGATTGGTTTGCGCAAAAGTGGCCGCGTTTACGGATGATGAGAATTCATTTCTGGGGTTTTTATTTATTTATTATTTTTTTTACTAGTAATGGCGGCGATCTGCGATTTTTAGTGGTACTGCGATATTGCAGCGGACATGTTGGACATTTTTGACACTTTTTTGGGACCAATGACATTTATTCAGCGATCAGAAATTTAAATGTCCACTGATTACTGTATAAATGTCATTGGCAGTGAAGGGGTTAACCTGCAGGGGGAGAGCTAGGGGTTAACTGTGTTCTCTGGGTGTGTTCTTACTGTGGGGGGGGGGGGGTTGGGCTACCATGGGCATGAGAGATCTAACTGATCCCAGTGACAGGGATCGGTAGATCTCCCATGCCTGCACTGTCAGAATGGGGAACCGCCATGTTTACATCGGCGGTTCCCCGTTCCTTGCCTGTGGCCGCTCATCACGGCTCGCCGGCGGACATCGGGTCCGCCCGAGCCACGGGCACACTCCTCAGGAGTGCGGCGGGGCATGCGCGCCCCCTCGCAGATTTTACGGCAATCCGCGCACAGCAACCCGACTGCCGCCATGAAAACACAGCAGGCGGTCGGGAAGTGGTTAATACTTTTTCCCTGTGTCATTCCATTTTATTACAGATAACTTAATCTCTGAACTTATTTGTTTTGGTTTCTTTGTATGTATGGATTGCATGGGTCATTACCGATATGTGTTGAAAATTTAATGTCAATAGCACGTTTAGAAATATGTTTACCTAGAAAAATGGTGACGTGTTCAATACTTGTTTTACCCACTGTATATAGTGTATAGGATTTGAGCCACTTTGATAAGGACCAAATTGTAATGGCTAGACACCTGGATCAGAGCAACTCCAAAACTGCAGCTCTTGTGGGATGTTCTCAGTATGCAGTGGTCAAGACCTACCAAAAGTGGTCCAAGGAAGGAAAACCTGCGACAGGCTCTTGGCCAACACAATTCACATGGGGAACAAGGCTGGCCTGTGTAGCCCTATCCACTAGAAGAGTTATTGTAGCTCAAATTACTGAATAAATGAATGCCAGTTCTTATAGAAAGTTGTCAGAGCACACAGCACATCTTAGTTTGTTGCATATGGGGCTGCATATCTGCAGACCGGTCAGGATGCCCATGTTGACCCGTGTCCACAGCCAAAAGTACCTACAATGGGTATGCGAGCATCAGAACTGGACCATGGAGTAATGGAGTAATGGAAGAAGGTGGCCTGGGCTGATGAATTCAAGAATGGTTTGAGGAGCACAATTTATTTGAGTTAAAGTATCTGCTATTGACAGCTTGGTGCCAGATACCACAGCATACCCTCATAGGTCTAGTGGCATCCATGCTTTGAAGAGTTATTGTGGTCAGAATGTTTGTTGCATCTTTTGTGCATTTTGGAAATATTTTACATTACAGTATAGGATTTGCCAACACAGGGAAAGCATTTTGAAAACAAACTTATTAACGCAATTGTAATTGAAGCATTTTTCAAGTCACGTGGTCATGTTTCCAGTGTGCTTGCTGGAAGAAAATGCATGTAAAACACACACAAAACCCATGTAAAATGGTCTTATGTTGCATTTCATTTTAATAATACTAAATACACATTATGCGCTTAGAGGAAAACCATGAAGAAACAATCTGTGTTTGGCAGGGGTGTCAGCTCCCCCCTCATACTCAGCACGTTACACGCCGCAAAAAAAAAAACTGGCGCCACCCCTGGTTCCCAGCAATCTCTGTGCACTACGAATAAAATAGAGGGAGGTGTTCTGTATTCCTATCTTAGGGTGACAACACTGTAGGAAATCCACAGGAACAGTATAGTGAGTAAGCATTGCCATCCTAAGAAAGGAAGTGTATTACTGGCAGGATCATTAACTTAAAATAAGGGGGAAAAAACCTTAAGAAAAAGAAACCTAATGCAGTCACAGAATTTAAGAACTGATTATCTTCCCATACACATAAACATTTTTTTTCCAGTTTTAACCATTTTTCAGTTTGCAAATTGATTAAATGAATCAAGACTAATTGGATAGTATGCCTGCATCACAATTTTTTTTTTCAGGGTAATGCTAAATACAGGGGCAGAAATAAAAAAAAGGGGCAGGACAAAAAAAAAATTAGAAAACCTATTAAGATTTGTCATATATGAGCAGGGGGAAGTCCAGCAGGGTTGAAAACACTGCTTGGGATTTCAATGTGTCTGAGGCACTGTTGTCAGCTCAAACAGGAACTTGGGGGTTCACTGGATTTTTGGCAGAATAATTAGACAGGCATTTTTCTCTAATGAAGGATGCCTTTATTTTAATAGTTGGGGAATCCCGCAATCATATGTTTCAGAAATACCTTCATTGATCTTGTTCCTCCTGTTGGGAAGTTTATTATGGAATTAGCAAGCTGAAACTTGTCTGCATCTATGGCAGCTGCTGCCGAGACTAAATTAAAATAGATGAATGACTATGGACAGACACTGTGGCAACAGGAATAATTCAAACAGTTATCATCAGGGACAATGGATGTTTCAAAAGTATGTGTGCAGAGAAACATGATTGATGATGTGGTTGGTTCTGTCAAACTAATCAAACCTTGCCAAATTTTCTGTATCAAGCCAGTTGGACAGGCATGGCAATATAAAGCTAGCCATACATATATTGATTTTGTCAAGTCTCAGTCACAGTGTACTTTATGGCAGAAGAGACATTTGGGTTGATTTACTAAAGGCAAATAGACTGTGCACTACTGCAGTTGCACCTTGCAAGTGCAGTTGCTTCAGAGTTTAGTAAATTAAGTGAACTAGTGATGCTTCACTTTACAAAGAATACCTAATCATGTGCAAGGAAATTTTTTTAAAAATAGCAAATTTGCTTGCACACAATTGGATGATGGAAGTCAGCAGAGCTTCTGCTCATTTACTAACCTCTGGAGCAACTGCTTTTGCAGAGTACATAGTCTATTTGTCTTTAGTAAATCAACCCCATTGCACGTGTCCTCTGCAAAAAAAAAGCATGTATGCTCACAAGTTTGGAACTTTAGTTTTGCTTTAAACTGAAAGTTCAGTTGCTTTACATAAAACATTACAAGTTCTATTTAACGAAAAGAATGCTATAGATTATAAAGGACAATGGTATTTCCAGGAAAACTGTTTCTTCTTGGTAAATGACTTCATAAACAATCATGAGCTGCATTTGTAGTAGAAAGTGAAAGGCTATTTGCTGGCTAACTCTTATACAATACATGGAGAGATGGAAGCCAAGAGCTCATGCTATTAGCAGTGATGACTATGGCATCAATAATTACATTTGAATTGAAATAGCATCATGATTTTCCCATGAAGAAGACCTTAAATGATTTATGAGCACTAGCCCTCTCTGACTTCAAACCGCATACATAGAGTAACATTCCTGTAATGAAAAGCATTTCAGTGCAGACACTATTTCTGGTCCTCCTTGTGAAATAGTGACAGCTGCTCCCACTAGGCATCAAATCCATCTGCCAGCTCCAAGTATCAGGGATGAGGAGCGAAGAATAGAAAGAAAAAGATGGGATAGCTCACAGATAGGGGGCACATCTGAGTTGTCATTATACAATTTAAAATATTTGGCCATCTTGAAAAGACAAATACGACAAAGAAGACCCAATACTGTTGAACAGTTAGAATCCTATATCAGACATATTGGGATAACATTCCTCTCAGTTCCCAGACGTTTACAGAGAGAGGATACTACACCATGGTAAACATGGCCCTGTTCCAACTTTTTTGGAATTGGGGTTGAACTTTATAGGCTTTTTGTTGCCCTATCCTAACTTTTCTGAGATGTGTTGCTGCCATCAATTTCAAAATTACCATATTTTTTTTTTAATGCTACATTTTCTCAGTTTAAACATTTGATATGTTTCCTATTGTAAATAAAATATGAGTTCATGAGATTTTCAAATTATTGCATTGTTTTTATGTAGAATTTACACAGCGCCCCAACTTTTTTTTTGGAATTGGGGTTGTATATGATTCAGCCTTGTTTCTGAGTCCCCCTGTAACATAGTTTCATTACCTGGTGATCCGACCAGTATGTCTGTTGTTTTTCAACTTTCTTGAACAGACCAATATGTCCAGCAAAGGTTGAAGTTAGAGGATTGAAACCAACCATACAGCACTAACAGTGGTGCTTAGAATGATTAGTTTTTTATTCATTTATGGGTAGCACTACCCCCGTAGGAGTTGCAAATGTCAAGGTTCCCCACTGCTGCAAAACCAGTCACTTAAGCTTACTTCTTGCATCCAGACACAGAAAACAGTCATTTGCTTGTTTTTATTAGGGGATAATAACTTGGATGGGGTAGGAATTATGGGATGCCCAAGGGGGGAGTATTGCACATGCGGGTTTATAATGAGGGTGAGTGCTCATTCCCAGCATCCCAGATCACAGGCAGGATGGTGCAGATCTTTTTAATTAGTAGTTTTTGAGCCAGGCTCTGGATTAAGACCTTAACTGGCTGACCATTTTTTCAATCAAAAGATGTTGAATAGGAGATGCCAACAGGGCCACCCAGGGGCGCTGATAAGGCAGTACAGCCAGCCCTCCTGTACTGGGCCCAGGGCCCATCAGTTCAAAGGGGGGACCGGGCACCTGGCAAGCAGGTGGTTCAGCCTTATTCCTGACACGTGTGACTCTTGTTAATAACAACGGAACCAGAGACAACTTTGTCCCATTTACAGCTTCCACTCAATCCTCCTGCACATATCTTGATGCTTTGCACATCTCTGCTGGGTTCACTATTTTAGCAGTAACAGGCATTTTGTTAGCTAAGCAACAGCCCGTTACAGGCCAGGGGCTCTCAGTACCTTGAAAAAGTAGCACACGTGGAGTTAACTGCTTCCTGAAATACTTCCAGCTCCCCTGTAGGCACTGGTCCCAGTTCTACTTTCTTGTAGGAAATGCTAGCCCACCTGGCTGCTACTTCTTCCCAGTCTATCTGACTGACACACACTGGAGAGTTCCCAGGGCAAGGTTAGGTGAAGATGTAAGCACACCGCTGTCTTCAAGAGAGACCTGCTACAGATGGCAATCTCTCCCCTTATCTGTGCCTGCACTATGCCGATATACTCACTCTGTGTCTCCTTGCTCCCCCTTTCCTCCAATTGTCTCCTGTGGTAGGATCCTTCCAGGCCAGCCACTCGAGTTCTGGCCCAAGGTGAAACCCCTCCCCGGCAGTGGTCCCTCAAGGACCACCAACAGATTCCCTCAGCACTGCTCCATCTTCCACCCGACTCCCCTGCTGTCATGGCTCATGTTTATTTAAGGGCTCCTTAGTTCCCTGCCAGGCCCACTTCCTGAGGAGTGGCCAAGGGCCCCTAAATCTGCAAAACAACCCACCTAGCTTCCGCCCACTAATTTCTGGAATATTTCCCAACATTCTAGAACCAACAGGAGACACCAGAGAGCTGCTTGAATGAGTCGTCCAACCCTAACCTCTAACAACCCTGACCCAAATTCCATGGCTCTGGCTTAGCCTCGGGCCAGACTATAGTTTAACTGCACTACCCTCAGTAGCACATTAGAGGGTGCTACATATGTAAAACCTTTATCCCAAAAGGAAAAATTGGATTTTTTATACATACTTACCTTCAAACACTACAAACGCTTAGCAGCGGATATAATACTCCTTCAAGAGACTCACTTTTTACTAAACACCCCCCCTAAATTTTTAGACGGGGGCTTTAGACAATACCACTGCTCTGGACATTTCTCCAAATCTAGGGGTGTAGCAATAATAATTCGAAATAATATCATATTGGATGTCCAAAAAGTTTTTAAAGACCCTGAAAGTAGATATATAATAATTCAAGGATTTCTTAGTGGAAAAGCTGTCGCAATTGCATCAATATAGGCTCCTAACGATTCACATGCCTCATTTTTTAAGTCCTGTTTTATGTCCTTGCCCTACATGAGTCCACTCACTTGATTATAGGTGGAGATTTTAACTTAGCTGCCAACCAATCCCTAGATAGAAGCTCAGTCACTCCCCACACCAAGGCCTTTCCTAAATCATTAACCCGTTCTCTAAATAATTTTCAACTTATCGATACTTGGCGTGCCCATAATATAGGATGCAGAACATTCAGCTTTTATTCCCACCCCATAATAGCTACGCCAGACTCTATTACGTATTCTGCACCCCTGTACTGCTGGCCAATTCTGCAAGAGCCGAGATACACCCCTGGTCTGACCACCAAATCACTATGTTTGAGACCTCACAAATTGGCCTAACCTCCACACCGTACAATTGGAGAATTAACGACTCTTTGCTCTCCGATCCTATTATAATAAACCAGATAACATCCCATCTAGACGATTATTTTAAACGTAATAATACTGACGATATTACAATACAATCCCTTTGGTCGGCTCATAAGGCCATTATTAGAGGCCATATAAGTGACATTAAGACCCGGACATTAGAATTAGACAAACTAGATAAAAAAATCAATAATTCTCCCTCTACCGACATCATTAACCACTTGCCGACCGCCGATCGGCATCTGACGGCGGCAAAGTGGTTCGTTCCCGCAAAACGCCGTCATACGACGGCGGCTGCGGGAACGAGGTTAGTGAGCGCGCGCCGCCGGAGGCGCGCCCGCGCGCTCACTGTGTTCGGGGAGGGCCAGGGAGCGGGTGCGGCGGCTTCGATTGCCGTCGGCTACCCACGATGGCCCCCCCCGGAGCGAAGGAGCGGAGGTCCGTGTATGTAAACACAGACCTCCGCTCTGTGTGAGGGGGAAGGGCTGTGATCACAGCCTTCCTGTACGTGAAGGCTGTGACCACTTCCCTTCCCCAGATAGTGCAGTCCCCCTACAGTTAGAACACGCCCAGGGAACATAGTTAACCCTTAGAGCGCCCCCTGCAGGTTAACCCCTTCACTGCCAATGGCATTTACACAGTAATCAGTGCATTTTTATAGCACTGATCGCTGCATAAATGCCAATGGTCCCAAAAAAGTGTCAAAATGGTCCGACATGTCCGCTGAAATATCGCAGTACCGCAAAAAATCGCAGATCGCCGCCATTACTAATAAAAAATAAAAACCCCAAAAATGAATTCTCATCATCCGTAAACGCGACCACTTTTGCGCAAACCAATCAATAAACGCCGATTGCGATTTTTTTTATCGCAAATATGAGGAAGAATATAAATCGGCCAAAAACGGTGAAAAAAAATGTTTTTTTATATTTTTTTTTTGGATTTGTATTTTAGCAAAAAGTAAGAAATTTGGTTTTTTTTGCAAAATTGTTGCTCTTCTTTTGTTTATAGCGGCGATCAGAAATGACGCAGGGGTGATCAAATACCACCAAAAGAAAGCTCTATTTGTGGGAAAAAAAGGACGCAAATTTTGTTTGGGTACAACGTCGCACGACCGCGCAATTGTCAGTTAAAGCGACGCAGCGCCGAATCGCAAAAAGGGCTCCGGTCCTAAAGCTGGAAATCCTTCCGGGGCTGAAGTGGTTAAACAAATACAAACCAAAAGACAGGCCCTAGAAAAAATACTTTCTACGGACACTGACATAGGTGTGCGCAGCCTATTGTATTACAAAGCTCAAACATGCATGTGTGTATGCATGTATGTATGCATAATATATATATAAAACATGGACGTTGTTAGTAGGGTGGTGGACGTGTCAGTAGGGCAGAGGTTGGCGTCAGTAGTTTTTTTATTTTTATTATTTTATTTTCGTGTTATTTTGTACAATTTTTTTAGGAGCCCCATTGGGGGGCCTTTGGTGAAATATCAGCAGGGGGAATCTGAGCTGCATGGGGTGATTAGGGTGTGCCCAGGCACACTTGGCACACCCCCTGCGCACGCCTATGGACACTGAAAAAAACCCTCAGATTTACAAAAGCAAAATTTCTTCTTCACAGCAATTCGACCTCTACTATGTTTGCCAGAAAACAACAAATATCCCCTACACATGTATACAAACTTAGAAACCAAAACGGTAATACAGTATCCCATCCACAAGAAGTAATGGACATTTTGACTAGCTTCTACCAAGACTTACTCTCTAAACCACATTCATCCCCAACAGAAAAGCTCAGACCTGGTTAAATAATATTAGGCTACTCTCTCTTACATCCTCCCAAATCGAGTCCGAAATTAACAAAATTATTAAATCCCTCAAAACATCCACTGTACCAGGCCCTGGTGGATTTTCAACAACATATTATAAAAACATTCTAATATACTATCTCCATGGCTGACCAAACTTTGCAACCATATATTGAAAGGAAATGATTTCCCTGAAGACATGGTCCTAGCAAATCTTTCACTGATCCCAAAACCCCAAAAGGAACATTCTCTACCACAAAATTTTAGGCCTATTTCGGTCCTCAATAATGATATTAAAATTTTTGCTAGATTTCTAGCCAATAGACTTGCCACTGTAATTACTTCCTTAGTTCACTCAGACCAGACCGGTTTTATTCCCAGCAGGCACATTATTGACAACACTAGGCTTATATAATCCAAGATGCTAACTCCTCACTTCTCCCAACTTGCTTAATCAGCTTAGACATTCACAAAGCCTTCCACTATGTAAACTGGAATTATCTAAATTATATACTACCTACATGTGGCATCCCCAATAATTTCATCAGAGGTTTCAATGCACTATACCACAATCCCCAAACTAGAATTAAAATACCCGGCTGTAATTCACATTTTTTCCCCTTAAGAGGCACCAGGCAGGGCTGCCCCTTTATCCCTTCTTCTTTTTGCCCTTGCTATAGAACCACTCACACAAGCCCTCAGAGACCATCCTAATATTAAAGGATACCCCAAAGCCCAGAACGAATTCAAAATGAGTCTGTATGAGGACGATGTGATGCTATTCATCACAGACCCTCTAATATTAATTCCAAATCTGCTCTCAGTACTAAACCTATTCCACAATGTTTCAGGCTTAGGAGTAAACTTGGACAAATGCTCAGTCATAGCCATTAATAAACCAATTCCCTTTCAAATGGTGTTCATCCTCATTTAAATATATTGGTATCTATATCACCCCCTCATATAATACACTATTTGAAGCTAACTATCCCAATCTCTTCAAAACATTCTTACCCTTCTTAAAAATTGGGCTAACTACCGTATCTCCTTTTTAGGAAGAATCTGCGCCATTAAAATGGTCATACTACCTAAGCTTTTATACTATTTTAGAGCTCTCCCAATATTAATACCTAAAAGCAAATCTGGAATCTATCCAGAGATTGATTAACAAATTTGTTTGGTTAGGTGGCAGACCCAGATGCAGCAATGCACTGCTACACAGGCCACAAGCATTAGGAGGTTTGGGTATTCCCAACCTTTGGTCTTACTTTCTCTCCGCCAGATTCCTCCAACTTGCACAATGGTCTTGCTCTATTAAATCAATACCATGGATAACATTTGAGCGCATCGCTATTCACCCATACAGGTTGGAGAGCATCGCTTGGTCTAACATACGGAACTCAAAAAAAATGTATAAACTTAACAAAATTGTTGCCCATTCTCTCCAAATCTGGATAAAATATAAAGACTCCTTACAACTATAACCACACCCTCCTATATTAGCCTCTTTCTTAGGTGATTCCCACTTTCCCCCAGCTTTCAATTACCCCAATGAGTTTATCATCTGGAAACAGGCGGGACTCACCAACCTGAAATCTCTTACACAAAACAATCTTTTTGTCACCTTTGAATACCTATGCGACACCTATAAACTCCCTGCCTCTGAGCTTTCTAATTATAACTTGATCAAAAAATTATATTCCTCCCTTTATACAATTAATAACCTCAATATCCCCTCTCTCTTTGAAGAAATATGTATTTCTTCCTCTAGAGATAGAGGACAGATCTTTTTTTATACAAACTGTGTATCAACCCCCTAATTATAGATAAATCTAAACCCATGCTTCAATGGGAACAAGAACTCAATAGAAGTATCTCTATTAGAGATTGGTACACAATGATTGACAATCTTCAGAAAAGTTGCTGTTTTCCTGCTATCCGTGAATCCCCATATAAACTTATGACTAGATGGTATAAGACCCCCTCTAGAATTCATCAATACTACCTTAATTGCTCCCCCGACTGTTTTAGAGGCTGCCCAAATGAAGGAACCCTTTTACAGATATTCTGGAATTGTAAACATTTAGACTCAATATGGAAATCCGCTACTAACATTGCAGACAAACTAACGGTCGATAATATCACTCTTTCACCTCAATTATGCCTTCTATTCAGGAAAATTCCTAATGTTCCCAGTCACATTAATAGATTGCTGCAAAAAATCATCCACTTCTGGGAACGACGCTCCGCGCCTGTTCTCAGAGATGCATTAAGAATGCCCTTTCCACACCAGACTCCCCCCTCTATCCTATCATAGGCAACCCCCAGTTCCCCCCGGGGCTACATACCTAGGCTGCGAGGCAGCTGACCCAAGCTGGATGGGTCACTGCTGTGCAGTTCCTAGACACGGGGACATGGCCCTCCATCGAGACCCTGAGTAATGAGGAGGGCCCCTTCAGGCTCCCGTTTTGGTCAGCCCTCCAGTTGCGACACTTTCTTAGCTCCCTTCCCACCCCACAACACTTCAACCGGTCGCTTACCACATTCGAGGATTATTGTTCGGACGACGGAGACTTCACACAAGTTTTATCTAAAATGTATAGACTCCTGAATGACCCATCCACACAGCCAGTCCTCCCATTCTTACAAAAGTGGGAGTCAGACTTACACTGTAACTTTACACCCGCTCAAATCCAACTTATACTTACATTTTCCCTGAAATCATCCATCTGTACAAAGATTCAAGAGACCAATTATAATGCCGAATGGTACTGTAAAATAGAGGATATTAATAAATTGGATGACTTGGCACACACGGCAAATCAGCAACAGGAGAAACATGCCAAGACATGGAAACTTTGGAATCAATTCGTTCTTTTGGAGGAAGGGAAGTCCTTATTGGGAATAACATGAGCCATTAGACTCCCACATTTACCGACCCAATCCGGATCCAACCTGCCCCTGCCCTGCACCCCCCTTCTGGGGTCTGTCTCCCCCTCCCTCCTTTACTCCCTTCATACCCTGTATCCGTTTCACCCCCCTGGGGGTCTCTCTCTACGCTCTCACATTTCCCCACCATTCTTCTTTTCTCTTTCTCCTCTTTTCCTATGCTTTTACTACTTTGTTTGAAGTTAATGGAAAATGTGACAGGTGCATGCAGGCCCTATATGTATTTTTCTTATTGAGCTTTACCATGGCCTAGAGAACATGACATAATAAGAAATTAACAGTGGTTTATTCTTAGTTTAAGAAATACACTGATGTACTTTCTGTATATGAGGAATCCAGTTGACTGCCTCTGCCAAGACTACTTTATCTTTAATTCAGCCTGTACTAATGTGATTGATATGGCCTTGTATGCACTGTGGAAGTTCAATAAAATTTATATTTGCAAAAAAAAAATAGATTTCTGCATACCCTTTGTAGCGCAATGATTTGGACGATCGCCTGAAACTGGCGTACACATTGTATAACATGGCAACAAGTTATCTTAAGAATGTCTACAATTAGGCTTACAGAATATATCCATTTTACATTACATGATTAAATTAGTACATATGAACAAAAATGGTCTCTTTGGGATTCTATAATTAATGACTAATACAATCCTCTGTATAACTTATTACCTGATATCTTTTCTAATGTGCCATATACACTTACCTCTTTGATTGTACTGTTAATATATTTTGTATGTTTTCTTTCGCCCTGGTTCTTACCCCTCCCTCACAAAAACCAGTATGGGTATCGGGACAACTAGGTAGCCCGCAGGTGTGCTTTAACTTTACTTTTGGTAAGAGGGATAGATTTGTAGGGTCCACTACTTGTGAGAAAAGTATAACAATCAATCTTACGAATCCGATTCCCGGCCTTTTTTAGTAACACCAATAGACCAGATTACATCTGTTGGAAGGACCTTGATTATTCGGTACCGGTTCATAATAGATATCAAGCTCTAGAACCACCCCCTTACAGAGGACATTATCATAATGGATATGTAGAACCCAATAGGAGGGATTTTCCCAGGAGAGATCAGGGGGAACCCCCAGGGTACTACCCTTACCATCAAGGGCCCAGAGGAAGAGCCAGGAACAACAGGGGAAGAAGCAGGGGGGGATGGGGGAGAAATTGGCAGGACTATTACTCACCACCGAGAGGAATAAGAGAGGGGGGAAGAGAAGTAGAGGATGTAGAGGGGGCCAAGGCCAAAAGAAAAAGAGAAAATTAGGGCAGAGTATATTCAATCTCAGCTCGGCCACCTTTACGGAGAATGAGTTAAAGGTACTTGATTTAGGTTTAAAATTTGCACCCCAAAAAGATTTAGATGAATTCACCACATATATAGATTTACAAAAATATATTAGAAAGCTACATCTCAAAAAATATTTTATGGATAAGGATAAGGGAGTGGAAGCAGAAAAAACAAAAAATGAATTTCAACATAGTGACCTAAAAAATAACTCTGTATTTAACCCAAAGAATGCAAGTAGTCACTACATAGAAACTTTTAAAAAATATGGTTGAACAGGAGCTAAAAACCCTCAAATCTAAGAAGTTAAAAAAACAGAAGGGTAATGGGGAAGTATGGAAAGGAATTAAGGAACTGGAAAACAGAAAACAAGTAGTGATACGCCCAGCAGACAAAGGGGGGGGGGGGGCATCGTTATATTGGACTTAGAGGATTACCAAAAGGAATTGAACAGATTAGTAAATGACATCAATACCTATGAAAAATTTAATAAGAACCCCATCAAAATATATAGAACGGAATTTAAAAGATTATTGAAGGAAGCCCATAAGGAGGGCATTCTCAATAGCAAGGAGTATAAATATCTATTACCCACAGCCCCAAGAGTCCCTATAATATACCAGGTGCCCAAAATACATAAACATCTAACTCAACCCCCAGGGAGACCCATAATAAATGGGATCAATGCACTGTTCTCCAGGATGGGAGAGTACCTGGACATGTATCTCCAACCATTGGCAAAATCTCATCCAGCTTACTTGAAAGATAGTAAACACCTTATCCAAATATTAGCAGAGTTATGTATTGATGATAACACTTTTTTAGCCACGGTAGATGTAAATATAAGTGGGGGTGAAGCTCTGAGGACTATAAAATGGGCTTTACAGGAATCTCACACTATAGCAGTAGAACAGCGGAAATTCCTTATAGAGGCCCTTGAAATGGCCATGGCAAGAAATTATTTCTGGCATGAGGGGAGCTACTACAGACAACATAGGGGAGTTGCCATGGGTGCAAGATTTGTACCCAGTGTAGTTAACACATTCCTTAGCCATTGGGAACATGAGGAGATTTTTGGTAAGCAGAGACAGGAGTTAAAACTTTATAAACGCTTTATAGACGATATAATTATTGTATGGAGGGGCACGGAAGAGACCCTAAAAAGCTTCCTAGAAGAAATTAATATTAATGCCTACAATATTAAGTTTACAGGGACATGGGACAAAACTGAAATCAGTTTTCTGGACTTAACAATTTACAAGAAAGGAAGATCACTACATACCAAAACCCACTTCAAGGCAACTGACAGGAATGGGTTTATACCCATACACAGTTGCCATCATCCGAATTGGCTTAGAGCCATACCCAAAGGCCAACTCACTAGAATAAGACGCAATTGTACGGAGGATGGGGTGTTTGAACAACAAGCTAGTATGATAATGGATAGATTTAGCTCAAAAGGCTATAACAGGATACAAATGGAGAAAATAAAGAACAACATTTTAAAAGGTGATAGAAAAGAGTTAATCAAAGAAAAAATACCTGATCAAAAGATGCCTAAAATATCCTTCGTAACACAATATAGTAGACAATATAAAGATGTAGAAAAAATCATCAAAAAGTATTGGCCTATATTATTAGGAGATAGTAAACTAAAAAGCTTGTTACCTTTGGCACCTAAGTTCATTTATAGGAGAACAGCCAACCTTAGGGACCTCATTGTGCACAATATACCCAAACCCCCTTCAAAACCACGCATGTTTGGAGACCTTAAGGGCTTCTACCCCTGTGGTAAATGCACAGCCTGCACAGTGGTTAAGAGAAGGGGTAGAAAGGTCACTAGCTTTCACTCCACTGTCACACAAAATGAATATAAAATTAAGAAATTGATCACATGCCAAAGTACGCATGTCACTTGCAATAAACAATATATAGGCCGTACCACAAGAAAATTAGCAGTGAGGATGAGAGAGCATGTGTATAATATAAAAAAGGGATTTAAAAATCACAGCCTCTCTAATCACTTTAGACTCCATCACAATAGGGATCCCAGCGTATTAGTATTCTGTGGTATACATAAGATAAACCCCCATTGGAGGGGATCAGATATGAGGAAAGCGGTATCTCAAAATGAGACACGATGGATACATGAGATGGCAACTTTACACCCTCAGGGAATGAATATCAAAATTGATCTCAATTGTTTTTTAACAAATTATTAGATTAACAAATAATTAGATTGTAAATATATGTGGTGTCTGGGGGTTTGCAAATTCATGCATTAACACTCCTATTTAATTTTAATTTTAAGCCAAACTGACACTCTCTCCAAATTCCACTTTATTTTTATTTCCATATGCATTTATATATAACTTTTTATATTTTTTTATATTTTTTATTTTTATTATTATTTTATTATTTTTTTAGATTTATTTTTATTTATTTTTTATTTTTATTTTTAGATTTATTTTTATTTTTATTATTTTTTTCACATTTTATTTATATATTATTATTTTTTGTTCGAATTTACTCGCATCTATACCTTTAACATAATTCATATATACAATACTATTGATACATATATATTGCTTTGTTATTGTCCCATTTTAAATTTTAAATTTTATAGACAATAACACAATAACATTTTAATATTTTAATCTATTTTTTTGAATTATTAAATATTTTGGATATTAAGTAATACAATGATCCATTTTAGTTATATATATACCATTATGCACCAAGGAATAGGAAGCCCCCACGCAAATCATATAAAGATGAATAAACAGGATATGATGTCACTGGTTGATAGTCATAAATGGCGGTGGTACGCACTCTGCGCTCCAACTCTGAAGACGTTGTGGAAATGACGAAACGCATCAGATGGAACGCAGGGTACGTCGGGCCACGTTCCGTTGGTACGCAAGCCGCTACTGCAGAGCCGCAGTGACCACGGAAGCCTATACACTTGTGCTTGTGTTTTTTTGGCCAATAAACTTGCATTTAGAGGCATGCGATGAGTCTTCTCCTTTTCTTTCATACAACATACCTGGTACAGAGAATGGTGTAATCCTAAAGAAATACAACAGCCGAACGGACGTCATACCCACAGTCGGGTGATAGACCGCAAGCGCAGGTTGACTCTCAGGTCGTATGACTGTGGGAGTCAACGGGGTCCGGTAAGTGCGGAATCTTACACCACCTAACCCCTCACAGGGTTATTGAACACAGTGTGAGCACGAGCACTTTGAAGACACTTGTAAATAAGGATACCAAGTTCTCAAAAGGCACTGGATCACTTAGAGCACCGTAAAGCACCTTAAATTTTGGACATTTTCTGTCGCACTGTATTATGTGAATTGCTCACTCAGGACTTATGAATGGTGGTCTGAGTTCATGACTACCACTGAATCACTTTAGAGCACTGCAAAGCATTTTAAATATTGGACAATTTCTGTTGCATTGTACTATGTGAATTGTTCACTTAGGATTTTATTAGAGTTATCACTAGGATACTTATGGATAATGGTTTTGATTTTATGATTGCCACATATTATTTGCACGTATTTCACATTACGACTGCACTTTAATACAGATATTGATATATTTATATTTTGTTTGCACATGGCACTTTGTATAGTACGCAATTTAAACTAAAACCTCATAAGCTGGTACTAGAACCCTTACAGCAGTAGGTGAATTTACCATAGCAAGCACTGTTTCTTTAACCATATATAAATACATGAAAAGATATAACAAAATATTTGCAAAAATCTGAGGGCTGTACTAACCTGACCAAAATAACAATCAAATATTCGAATCATTACAAATTAAAATCAATTTGAATTTGAAAAGAAAATTGAAATGTGTACATCATATGGCTGCTGATGAAAAAAATGATGGTCATTCTCTTTTTAAAAATGTTGTCTCTATGTCAGGTCACGTGTACTGCTAGTGTCCCACCAATATCTGTCACAGTGTACCCGTGTCCAAAAACATCTGTAGTATTAGTAGTAGTAGTGTGTGTCCATTAAACATCTTTCAGAGTTTACCAGTGCAACCAAACAGCTATCACAGGCATGTACCAGTGTACAAAAACATCTGTAATACTAGTGTCTCATCAACATCTGATGTAAAAGCTGAAAAGTTTTTTATATGTGAAAACAAAATTCAAATTTGGTTGCATTTTTTTCAAAATTTGGTCGTGTTTTTTCAAATTGGGTCAAATTTTTTAAAAGTTGAAAAAAAATGAAACAAGTTCCGAAAAGGAATTAAACTAATTTGATGAATCTAACTAAATAAATTTAGTTACATAACAAATTGAAACAAAACAAAATTAATTTTCCGTTTTGCACATGTCTAATATTGGTACAGAAAGGCCTTTGCAATGCAATTGCAATTGCAAATCGAGGAAAACTTTCAACAGACTTTAAGGCCTCATACACACGGACATTTTTTGACGCCGGTGTTTTCTAGCGTTTTTTGCAGCTCTCCATGTTAGTCAATGGCCCCATAAAAACGTCTGCGTTTTTGAGCTGTAGATGGCGTCGGCGTTAGTGAGCTGAAACTAGAACCCACGGCCATCGCGTTCTGAGGCTGTAACGTTTTGGCATTTTTTGACGCCGACGCCGCAAAACACCAACAAACGCCAACTAATATTGTACCGGCGTTTTCTGGCATTTTTTTACGCTGACGGTTTTAGGTTGAAAAATAGCAGAGAGATGATTTTTTTTAAAAAAAAGCCTATTGACGCCGACGCTCACTAACGCCGATGCATAACACCGAAAAACGCAGATTTTTTTTCCTTGACGTCGGGCCCGACGTTTTGTTTATTTTTAAAGATAAGCCCGTGTGTATGAGGCCTAAAGGACAAATCTGCTTCTTTCTTTTCAAACATGTATTAATGACACAGCATATGGCCAGGCTAGGACCATTTGAAATATTCAAAAAGACAGTGTGAAGGGCAAGGATGCTGATATGTAAAGTACAGTAATCAATAAGATTTGACTTTATCAGATCATTTATTTTTCTTTGTCTGGCCTTAGTTCACCTTCCTGCATCCCTTTCTGCTCACATTTCTCAGATAAGGATATTGCTTATCACTTAAAGACTTTGCTGATATCATCACATCCCATCCTTCAGATCATCATATGATCACACATAGAGCGCTGTGCTCAGCTCTTTTATCTCAGTTCCATCTGGAGAAAGGGCACTGCAGAATACCAAATATAAAACTAGAACTAGTAATATGCAGGACAGATATCTCCTACTACAAAGCTTCAAACTTGAAGAATGTCAAGGAAAAATAAAAAATATATTATTTGTGCACTGCTCTAAATCTTTTGATGGAGAGGGAATTACGGTGTGGGGTTGTTTTTCAGGGGTTCGGTTTGGCCCCTTAGTTCCAGTGAAGGCAACTCACTCTTAAGGTATCAGCATACCAAGGTATTTTAAACAATTTAATGCTCCCAACTTTGTGGTAACAGTTTAGGGATTCCTGTTTCAACATGAAAGCGCACCAGTACACAAAGCAAGGTCTGGTATGGATTTTCAGGGGAACCCCTTGCTAAAATTTTAAAAGAAATGGCCAAAATCCATATCAGACCCTTATCCGAGGTCATTAAAGGACAAGCGAGTCCTTTTCTCCTCCTGAACCATACCAAGCCACATGTGGGCCCCTCAACATGGGGGGGTACTTTGGGACGGGGGGGCTCTACCCCCTGAAACCACCTTGTCCCCATGTTGATGGGGACAAGGGCTTCTTCCCCACAACCCTGCCTGTTGGTTGTGGGGGTCTGCGGGCGGGGGGCTTAGAAGAATCTCTAAGCCCCCTTTAACAAGGTGGACCCCAAATTCTGGTTTCCCCATGTGAATGAGTATGGGGTACATAGTACCCCTATTCATTCACCACAAAAAGATGTAGTGTAAAAAATGACATCAGGCAGTTTTTGACAAGTCCTTTATTTAAAAAATAAAAAACAATGTCCCCTGATGTAGATCCTTCATCAATCATGACGCCCGTCACCACCTGACCAGAAAAAGAAGAAATGTCCACTCCCGTCGTCTGCCAGTTCTTAAATATCTAAGGGACGGGGTCACCCACTGACATCATTGGGTGACCCTGCCTCCCTGTGCCAGGGGCATATTGGGCCGATGACGCCATAAGGGGCAGGGCCACCCAGTAATGTCAGCTGGTGACCCCGCCCCTTAGTTATTTAAGAAATGTCAGGCGGCAGGGCTGGCAGACAGCGAGAGCCTTCGGTGGGAGTGGACCGATTTTTTTTTCCCAGCGGTGGCATTGGGGGTTATGACTTATGATGGATCTACATCAGGGGACATTGATTTTTATTTTTTAAAGAAAGGACTTGTCAAAATTGCCTACTGTCATTTTTTAAACTACACTTTTTTGTGATTGAGAAGGGTACTTTGTACCCCATAAATGGGAGGAGGGGGGATCTGGGGCAAATGCATGTAAATGCAACATGCTGCAGGAAAAAAGTCCCTGACCATTTCCAAAAACACACTTGCTGAAAAACGCAGAGGTGAACATGTACTATAGGAAACCGTGTTAAATGGACTGTAGTGCCTTTCTTCAAACTGCACTAAAAAAGGCATACCGTAGGTAAAAAAAATATATAGGTGTGAACCTAGCTTTAAAGCTGGACTCGAGGAAGCTAGAATAGCGTTAAATTCGGCTATGTATTAATAAAAATCACATCAATGTACTGTAGATAAGAACTATGTCTGGACAAATACTACCCTACATTAAAAAGCAAATAACCTACCTTTGATTTGACGCTGAGTTGTTAAATGGAGTGCTTGTCAGCTGTGGTTGGAGCTCACAATCTAAATGGGAATAAATAGTTAATAGTAGAACACAAAGCTTTTCATCTAATAAAAGTATTTATTGTGCAGAACCAAAATAAATGTTGAACTGGGCCCAGACATTCAAGTTTCCAAATATGCAGATATGAAGATCTAACATTATTAAAAGGGAACTCCACCCAAAGGAAGTTCTCCTCTCCCCTTCCCTCCCCTAAGTCTTTTGGGACACACAACGCATCACAGGTCCCAGAAGACTGAAGAGCCATTCATTAAATGCAGCACGATTCATGCATGTTCAATTGAACCCCCTCCCCATAAATATCAGCAGTGACAAATACTATAATAATCCAGCACTGTCTTTACCGCAGTAGGTTCTTTGCTGGGGTTGAGCTCTCTGGTGCTGCCATCTTGGATTCAGTTGGCTGTGACTTCCTAAAGTCTCACAGCCAGCTCCCCAATGTGTATGTGTAAGCTGCGGCAGCTCTATGAGGCTGGTCTTGTGGACTTGTAACATGTCCCAAGAGCCTGAGGATGGGAAAGTGGAGCAAGTTGGTGTCATTCTCACCTAGATGTGTATGAAGGAAGTATGAACGGACATCTGTTAAGAAAAATTACCCTCTCCCCGAACAATCCAAGGGAAGAGCTGCTCCAGGACATACCAAGTGAGCCTAATAAAGGAATTGAGTGGGGTGCTCGTCCTGTCTTTGCAGCAGGATAGTTCATGGAGAAAAAAGAGGAACGGCTGCACACCCAAACTCAATGTAATGAAAATGTATTAATAGGAGGTCATAAAACAACTTACAAAGGCACAGGCACAGGAAAGGTGACGCGTTTCACATGATAGACGTGCTTTGTCACAACCATAAAGGACACAAGAAACACTGGTACATATATACAAAAAAAACACAGCACATAATAACTGGATAATGCAATTCAGGTGTCGTGATGATCAATGTGACCAGTGAATGAAATGTTCTTCTTTTCTCTCTTAAAATCCCATAACGTCTTCCAAGGTGTCTCAATACATACAAAGAGAGATCACTACCTTCACTGTAAAACATACATGTTGCCATGTCATGATAAAAAGATATGAAGAAAAACAAGCAAATAATCATGTACAGCAACAATGCATGATAAACATAGAAGACAAATGTAATGTATAAAAGAAACTAGATAAGAACAAAACAAAACAAAAAAATGTGCAAAATGTTGCAAAATATTGCAAAGATAATGCAAAATACTGTAAAAATACAGCAAGCATACAGCTAAACCCTCAAATGGCATAAATCAACGGTTCTAAAACAAAATCATTGACATATATAATAGTAAAGTAATAAATTTATGTCTGAAAATGACCAGAACCGTAGAGAGCATAAGGGAATGCACAACGTAAATAGGAGGGGAGGAGGGGAATACATACAAAATGCACTAAAAAAAAAGGACTATAGAAGAAAGGGATGGAAAAAAAAGGGACAATAGAAGAAAGGGATACCCAACAAATATATGTATAATAAATGGAAACATAAATGCAAAAATGACAAAAAGCTACACATAAAAATGAGTGAGGTCCCACTCAAAATTCAACCCCTCAGGCATCCTTGTGCGTAAAGAAAATATTCAAAATACCTCTCTCTTGCAGAGCCTGGCAAAGCTGTTGCCACCTCTTCTGGGTGCTCTGACTTGTTCAATGCTTGTATCTGCAAAAGAGAGGCATTTCCCCCATGTACCTGGTTAAAATGCCGAGCGACATTCGTACCATGTTCCTTGTAGATATCCCGGAGGTGATCATACAAACGATCACGAAACCTCCGGGTGGTCCTGCCCACGTACTGGATGGCACACTCCTTACAAGTGATTAAATAAACTATGTGTTCCATGTTGCAACTGATAAAAGTTTTAATCTTAAATGTATCCATGGACACAGACGATCAAAAAGTATCACTGGCCATGATCTTCGGACAACACAGACATCCCTCCATTCCACACTTATATAAACCAGTAAAGTGTAGCCAAGTTCTAGTGGGGACTCGAGATGCAAACTCACTAGGGGACAAAGTGTTAGCCAAAGTAGGAGCCCTCCTCGCCAATGCTTTAAACCCACGTTTTAGAACATTATAGTATCGATCATCGTCATAAAGGAGGGGTAGGTGGCGCTCCACTATGCATTTAATTTAACGAATAAGAGAGCGGAGGGGAGCCCTATCAGGACTGCACTTCTTACGCAGAAGGGCGTCCCTGGGGGCAGACTCGGCCGCCAGAAAGGCCCTACGGAGTGTGCCATTAGGATAGCCACGTCTACGAAATCTCTCCCGCATCTCAGATCCCTCCCTTTGGAAATCTCCGTCCTCTGTGCAGACCCTACGCAGCCCTAGGAACAACAGGGATACCCTGGATGACATGCCCAGAGACCGCACGGAGGAGGGTATTCCCTGAAAGGAAGTGCGAACCGACATCTGTTAAGAAAAAGTACCCTCTCCCCGAAAGGAAAGAAAAAAAAGTAATTTGTGTAATGTGGGGGGCAGGGGGAGGGTAAGAAAGTTGATGGATTACACCCTGAAGTTTGAGGCACACTGGAGTTTTTAAATGAAGTGTTTTTGTTTGTCAGCTGTGGTCTATACTCACAATCTAAATGGGAATAAATAGTTAATAGTGGAAAACAAAGCTTATCATGCAACAAAGTATTTAATGTGGAGAACCAAAAAAAAAAATGTTCAGCAGCTGGGACCAGACGTTCAAGTTTCCAAGTATGAGGATAGTAAGACCTGACATTATTAACTTCACGATGGTTTTAAAAAAATTGAATAGCAGTGACAAATACTGTGGCTGCAGACTTTTAAGAAACAGACACTTACCAGACTATGGAATCCAGCACTGTCTCCCTCAACATTGATTATTCGCTAAGGTTGCAGCTGTCTGGTGCTGACATCTTGAATTCAGAAGCTGGCTGTGATTTCCTAAAGTCTCACAGCCAGCTCCCCACTGTGTATGTATGAGCTACGTCAGCTCTGTGAGACTGGTCTTGCAGCCTCCTGGGAGGTTTATCATGTCCCAGGAGGCTGAGGGTAGGGTCAGAGAGCAAGCTAGCATTATTCTCGCCTAGTCACGTATTGAGAAAGTGGGAGCAGATATCATGAAACGGTACCCGCTCTTGAAAAAAAAAAACTATCAATTTGTTAAAAGTGGGGGTCAGGGGGAGGGTAATTTAATGAAAGGTACTTTCATATTCGCGTAAAGGGCCACTTTCAGAACTACTTCTGGACAAAAACTGGACTACCCTATATTAAAAAGAACATAAACTGTGATTTGAGTAGGGTTGGGCATCAGGAAGGTTGTTTGGTTACACCCTAAATTATGGGGCACACTAGAGGCATTCAGACATTTATGTTTAGGTGGTCTCTCCCCCTCCTTTCTCCCACCTTCTCCCAGGTTTATATATGCTTAAGCTGAACTAAAGCCTGGAATACCATTAAAACCAGCTACATTTCTAATTTTTTAAAAATCCTAACAGTGCAAGTGTAGTTAGGAACTACTTCTGCCCATCAGCAAAGCCTCATCTCCATGCATTCACAAATGGAGGACTCCGAAAATTGTATCAAGCGCAATAATGTTCAGCTGAGGGCATAGGACCAGATCTGAGATGCTCAGTTATAGCAGTCTTTAACCTGTTGCTGGGTAGCCCACCAACTACTGCCATTGGGATTGACCGAGTTCACAGGGACCCATCCCAGGCAGCCCTCCGTGATGTTCTGTGTAGAGTGCACTTCTTCATGGTGAAAGAAAACATCATGCTTGGCAGAAAGGTTTGCTGGACTTTGATGGAGCAATGATATGGCTTTTCCCTGATCTATGTCACCACACTTTGTATCAACAGGCCTGCTGAAACTGCTATTGGAAGTCCTACACACCCAAGGGGCTACTTATAACTGGAGATACTTTCCTCTGCTTGTCAAAAAGAACAGTCGATCCTTTACTCTGACCTATCCATCCCAGCTGCAACAACAATTTCTGTTCCTGAAGTGTGAAACCATAGATGTTGCCTGATTGGACTGCCTTGCCTAGAACCTGGGACTCCCTGAATGCTCAGCTGCAGAGGCCACAGTGGGAGCACAGATATTGCTCTGTATTTGTAAAAGGTAAAGGGAAGGGAAGGAATAGAAATAACCTCTTTCTAATTCTCCCCTTTAAACCTTGCTACACTTGACTAGGGGTCGCAAGCACGCAGAGCAAACTTTAGGAACGACGTCAAAGTTATCCAAGCCATCCAAAGCAAACAGCCTCCACTGCTATATGCCCCCAGCCAATTCTGCAACTACTACAGGAAATAATATCACATCAGCAGTTGCTCGGACCACTCAGAACGCCAAACCTGTCAGGATAGTTTTAGAACTGGATAACAACTCAGACAACGTTTAGCCACCTATAATGGTGGAGCCATTGTCTGAAAGCCAGAGTGAGGGTACACAGCACCTCAAGGATGGAGCTAACTCGGCACTAGTGATAAATCAGCTGACCAACACCCAAAACGACCTAACAAGCCCGGCGGTCAGCTCCATAGGCGGCGAGGGAATAGCAATAACTTCTAATTTGAAGCACCCCATCCCTACGGGGGAAATTAGGGAGGATACAGAGGAAGAAGGTCCATCTGACAGTGGGTACACGAGCAGAGGTATCTTGGTACTGCTAGAGGGGAGTAGAGCCCAGGATTGCATCGGTACGGAACCCCTGGCAGGTGCCAACTCACCTCATGCTTGGCCTGCCTCAACAGAGATGCAAGAACAAACTAACCTTATTACCCCCAAACACACCCTGGGATTATCCGGGACTACAATAGAAGCCTCAAGGATGGAGACACTGAGCACAGGTCCATCACACACAGGGACTTTGGTCTCAGGGGCTTCAGCCTTAAAGCGGTTGTCTACCCTCAAAACTAATTTTTACCTACAGGTAAGCCTATAATGAGGCTTACCTGTAGGTAAAATGAATATCTCCTAAACCTGTACGGTTTAGGAGATATTCCACTTGCATGCAGCCGTTGACGTCACGGCACATGCACAGTAATGTCCCGGCGAAGGCCCGGCGCATCATGCCGGAAAGTCCCCCGGAACGATAGGCTCCCGCATGCATGCGCGGGATTGACGTCTTGTGGCTCTGGCCACTCACAGTGCCGGAGCCACGAACCCGGAAGAGTCCCCACAGGGAAGATGGAAGCTCCCTCTGTGGGGAACGGGCAGCCTTGCGGGACCTTCGTTCTGAGGTAAGTATTTCATTATGCCTTTCCCTTGCAGGTTTTTTTTTTGGTAGGGTAGACAACCACTTTAATAGGACCGCCCCTGCCTCAACAGGAGGATCTGGACTTAAAGGCTATTCTGTCCCCTTCCTACAAAACAAGATTTTTACTACTGCCCAATAGAGGAGATCTGGAAGCCCTTAAACATTGTTTGGAAGGAGCCCTGAGTAAGGAAATATCTGAGGTGCGGGAACAGGAGGAAATTGTTGAAACCAGAGTTTCCAAAATAGAATCAACAGTGAATACTGTAACCATGCCGATGGATGAACTAGAGAGGTCAGATTCCACAATATAACACAAACTCAATTCACTTTCCTTGCGGGTTGACGATATGGAAAATCACAGCCGCAGAAACATCTGTTTTAGGGGAATTTCTGAAAAAATTGTAGGATCGGATTTGGGCCCTGCGATACAGTCCATCTGCAATAATATTCTGGGTAAACCCCCCAATCTGAGCTTGTAATAGATAGAGTACACAGAGTCTCACAGTGTAGAAATGGCCAAGAGTCTGGCCCCTGAGATGTCCCTTGCCGGATACATTACTATAATATAAAGGAAGAAATAATGCGGCGGGCGTGGCAGCTGGACCAGGTGGAATATGATGGGGCACAGATAATGGTCCTTTTCGGATAGTAATACCCAACGTATGCACGGGTGTATGCGCCCCCTATTAGAATATATTAAATCTTCACGGGTCACCTACACATGGGGCCACCCTTTCCATTTGAAAGTCAAGAGAGATAAGTAGTCTTTCCTACTACAGTCCCATGATCAGCTTCAAGAATTATTTGGGTTTCTGGGAAGAGACCCGATACCAGTCTCAAACTGGCTAGAGCTACTCCAAGGTGGTTGGGGTCCTGCCTTTTGGGCCTCCCTTGACCATAACCATGTACAAATAGAAAATTATTATAATTGAAATACCCTCGGATGCAAAATTCTGCAGCATCGCTAATTATCCTTTTTTTCTTTTTTCTTTTCCTCTTATTATCTTTTTACTCAATATCATACTTTTTGTCTTTAGGGGTTTTTCTTTTTTTTTAGCAATTTGCATACATACACCCCCTAATAGGCTCCTCCTAGTCCCAGTGGGTTAGCCTGGGGGAATAATAATTTGGGCCTTTTTGCTTTTTTTTTCCTTCCCCGCATTCTCCTTGCCCCTCTCCCCCTCCTCGGTTGTACCCCATGGCCCTTAGCCCCCCACAGATGGGTGACCACCCCAGTTAGGTTCACCTCCCTTAATGTAAAGGGTCTTAATATCCCCGAAAAGAGGTCTAGACTGTGGAGGGATCTGTCCAAAATGCGAAGTCAAATTGCTTTCCTGCAGGAGATGTACTTTGGAGTTGTGAAGACCCCAAATTTAAGTAACAGAGCCTACACAGTGGTATACCATAGCCCCTGATCTAGCCCTAAAGCTAAGGGTGTGAGCATCTTAATTGCAAGGTCAATTCCATGGTCCTTAGCCACTTGCATTACAGATGAGCAGGGCAGATACAGAATTGTCAAGGGTCTCATTGGAGATACTCAAGTCACATTGATTAATGTGTATTTCCCAAACACAAACCAGTTACTCTTTCTTAGGCTGTTGGCCCCTTTAATCCTGGAGCACAGCGAGGGAGTATTAGTAGTGGGGAGTGACTTCAACTTCGCATATGACCCACTGTTAGATGTCTCAAGAGGTGCATCACACTTGTCATCCTCAAATCTGAAGCAACTGAAGGCAGAACTCAATCTCCTTAAGTTGGTGGATATTTGGCATCTACAAAATCCCACGGAAAGGGACTCCTGCCCATTCTACAAACTCTAGAATTGATTATTCTTTTCTCAATTACAATGACAGAGAGAGTTCGAAACACCAGGATCGACCCGATCCTGATCTCAGACCATGGACCAATTCACATGGACCTAGATTTGAATTTGAGAATGACGAGGTCTGCATCTTGGAGGCCCAATGATTCATTGTTAAAGGATCAAACTACCATGGCTGAAGTCTCACAGGCACTAGAAGATTACTTTTGTATGAATAATCAACCAGACATCTCCCCATCAGTGCTCTGCGAAGCGCACAAATGTTTTATAAGAGGAATTTTCCTCAAACATGGAGCTAGGTTAAAGAAAGAGGCGGGGGGCGTGGCTTGACGCGTGATGAAGACGGACGCACACTAAAGGAGCTCCGTGAGGGAAAGCCCGATTCCGGACTCTGCTTTGCTCACGAGGATGGGCAAACTGATGCACCAAACCCCCCAGTCAAGGACACGCCGAGGACTCGCTTCCTCAGCCGCCAGGGTCATCTCTGACCTATTCAAGGCCCGACCAGCTAAAGAAAGCGGCCTGGAGGGAGACAAGATGGCGTGGCAACAGAGGGAGGAGGAGGACTTCAGCGAGGAATCCCAGTCAGCAGCGGAGGACGCAGGTAGGAACGGCTCTCGCTCCACAAAGCCCCTGACATATGCGGACATATCCTGCTTTGGAGCGGACATTAAGTCCACCTTTTCAGCAGCAATCACAGACTTAAAGTCGAACCTGCTGGTCCTTAATGACAAAATTGCCAGCATAGAGAACACGGGGAAATGCAGGGATAAGGCCTTGCACAGGCTTGAATCAGTGGCAAAAACCCATGCTTTTCACCTCATTGATATCAACCGACATTTAGAGGATTTGGACAATAGGGGGCGCAGGTGTAACATCAGAGTACAAGGAATACCAGAATCTGGAATCAGATCAAATTGTCCCGGCCCTACAGAGGCTCTTTAACAGCCTGCTGGAGAGACAGGAAGACACTATTAATTTTGTTAGGGCTCATAGAGCTTTGAGGGCCAGAGGCCCAGACGTGGCCCCACCCAGAGACAATATTTGCTGTCTGCAGAGCTTCAGGCTAAAGGAGGACATCATGCGGAACGCCAGACGAAATGATCAAGTAGTGTTCAACGGGGAAAACATTCAGCTATTCCAAGACCTGTCGCAGATAACACTCAAAAATCTACGTGCTCTGCGACCCCTGCTTGATATACTCAGGGCCAAGGACTTGAGATACACCTGGCATTTCCCCTTCGCCCTGGTTGTGACTCAAGCAGGAAAACAGCTCACCCTGCGCACGCCCGCTGACTTGGGAGAATTCTGCAGAACACTGGGAATAGATCAACCCGATCTTTCGGAGTGGTACCAGGAGTTTGTCCCTTTCAGCCCCCCGGTACCATATCATGGGATGGCCCAGATGGGATGCCGGGTGTCAATCTTTAAGACTTAAACCACTTAAAGGTCTCGGGCTACAGAGGAACTTGACTGTGCTTATTAGGCCAGCTGATCTTACACCTGGTAGCCTTTCAGGGCTCCCTGCCATGGTTATAACTGGATTCCACATACACAAAACCTGCCAGCATGATCGCAACCCAATCCAGATGAACATACAGACACAAAGATCGCTTTGGTTACATGATCGCACTGAAGGGGGGGCCAAGTGCTATCTGAACAAACTCATTGGAATTGTCCTACAACTCCTTGGGTCCTGATTGAATAGAAGGGACTGTTCTTCACGGTCGGCTCGGAGGGTGTTTTTACTACCCCATACGGGATCTAATACTACTTGCGGGCTCAGAACAGTTGTTCTCGGATAAAACGTGAGCCTGGCGAGATGCAGCTTCAAAAGACTGGCTAGCAAACAGCTTAATAACGGATAGCAAAGAGATTGGGTTTGTTGTTGTGAGGGTTTTTTTTTTTTCTCGGGAATCATTAATAACATGCTCTCTTATATGATAAAAGTATAGGCTGTGTTCCTTCTCTGCCTCTAACTAATACGGACTGATTTACCTACTTGTTCGGTTACTGATTGTTATTCATACGTCTCGATCACAGAGACATTAGTTGGCTTTTGTGTGGTTGTGTTTTAATAATTATTGAAGTGATTATAACTACGTTTGAATTGCTGCACCTCCCGTGCTCCCACAAAGTGGACCTGGGGTGGGATCCTCCCACACCAGGCCCCACTACATTATCACTTAAGTTGAGCTATCCTCAGTGATACTCTAGAAGTGCAAAATACACCAATCGGAGAAAGTTATTAACCACTTGACAACTGGGCACTTAAACCCCCTTCCTAACCAGACCAATTTTCAGCTTTCAGTGCTCTCACATTTTGAATGACAATTACTCAGTCATACTACTTAAAGTATACCCATGTCACATCATACTGACTCATTAACAGTAAGTTTTACACTCTCGTGACTTTCGACTTTTAACCAGACCAATCCTTCCCCCAAATTCACGGGTCAACAGTTCACCAATTATTGAAAGAGGCTAACCACATAAAACGTGAAGATCTCATAGTGACTCCTATCGAGTTGAATTCACTATTACATCACCCCGGACCACACCCTCCTAGGGTGGGGTCCAGGTGAAACACCCTCGTGCCCTCCACGTCGTTAAGTTTGCATCAATATTAGTGAAGTTATTAATAATTTTGTGTTGGTGTGTTTTCGGTTGATTACAGAGACACTAGCTCTGCATACTTATTGTTAGTCATTGGCTTG
>BLSH010446752.1:1160228-1205542 GCA_018402905.1 Glandirana rugosa | reverse complement strand
GTGCGATGGAAGCAGGCCCTCACCCTCCCAGCCCGTTCCTAGTAACTCAGGGGCTCAGAATGTATAAGCAGAATGTGGACCTAGAGCAACATGGCCGCCGTGGCAGTCTCTTCCACCCCCACCAAGCAGCAAACTAGCGCCCAGGGCCTCCACGGTCTCTGCCGCTCAACCCACTGTCCAGATAGGGTCCCCAGGAGACACCTCAACTGTTCTGAGGAATGACAGTGGCGGATTCCACAGTCCGCCGGATCGCGTCCGCCGGCCGCCCGCAAATCGAGGCCGCGGCTTCAAGGCCCAAGTAGGCCGCGATTCAAAAAGACCGTCCGGACTGCAAATAACCCCCCAGACAGAAGCAGCAGGGTGAGAGTAGGGGAACCCCAAAGGATGAAGTCTCACCGGTCCTCAGAGGATAAGGATTGGCTAGGATTAGCTCAGGATTCACACGGAGCTCTTGAGAAAAGCATCCGCCGCCGCTCACATCCGGTCACGCCCCCTCCGCCGGCTTGTTTACATGTGATGCTCCGTCATTTGACGGAGTGATCACGTGGTAAACGGCCGCTTCAAGCGGCCATTTACCGTGATCCGTGATGCTCCCAGGTGCGCGCCCCAGGGGGCGCGCGGGAGCGCGATTGTGGGAGGACGTTATATAACGTCCTCCCACAACAATGGGTGCCACTTGCACCCATTTACCGTTTCAAGCGGCCATTTACCGTGGTCACGGATGCTCCCAGGTGCGCGCCCCAGGGGGCGCGCGGGAGCGCGATTGTGGGAGGACGTTATATAACGTCCTCCCACAACAATGGGTGCCACTTGCCGACGTGTATCTACGCTACACGGTCGGCAAGTGGTTAAACACTTTAAACTCTGTCTTATCTCCGACTTTCCGCCCTCATCTTCCTTCTCTTTCCTTATCTCTTGATCACCGAGCACTAACGAAACGTATTCCCCTCACTGTCTACAAGTAATTCATCCATACATCCTCAAGGCATTCCATAGCGGATTGCGCAAGGTTTTGACCGATGTCTTACTCCTCGCTGGGCCGACGCCCCCTGGTGATTTCACACAACGTGAAGGGATTAAACATACCGGAGGAACAGACTGCACTCCTACGGGAACTAAAAAAAGGTAAGCCACATTTTATTTTTCTCCAAGAAACTCACTTTAGGGCCAATCAGATCCCTAGGATCACCAACTCAGCTTTCCCGGAAGCCTTTCACTCCACCAACGAGGAGGCTGAGACGAAGGGAGTGACGATCTTGGTCAGTAGAGATGCCCCCTTCACTTTGACAGATAAACTGATAGATCCAGGTGGCAGGTACATCTTTCTAAAGGGGACTTATGGGGACACACCTATAACACTGGCAAATGTATATTTTCCGAACTCTGCACAAGTGTCATTCTGTCAAACAATGACTCAGGACTTATTGGGATTAGGAAAGGGATGCATAATTTTAGGAGGGGATTTTAACCTCCCCCTGAACCCGATAGAGGACACTTCGTCGGGGAAATCAAGCGTCTCATATGGAGCCCTTAAAGAAATTAAATTGTGTCTTCGTACACTACAATTAGTAGATACATGGAGGTTTACGCACCCAACAGGGAAAGATTACACCTTTCATTCGATACCACATAACAGATGGTCACGTAAAGACTACCTATTACACAGAGAGACTTAGCGATTGTGACAGGTGCCCATGTTGGAATACAGTCAACTTCGGACCATGCTCCAATAGCACTGGAGGCCAACTTGCTCACCCACACACCTAAAACCAAACAATGGAGGTTGAATGCCTCCTTGTTGACAGACCCCCAATCCTTGGCAGACATCTCGCAGAAACCAGAGGACTTTTTCACATTTAATGACACCCCAGGCATGAACCCCCTGACGGTATGGGAGGCCCATAAATGCACCATCAGGGGTGAATTCATCAGAATAGGCTAAAAACTAAAGAAAACCAGAGATCAGGAAATCCAAAATAGCCGATCTCGAGGCCCTCCACAAACTCTTTGTCTGCCCAATCAGCCCTAGAACTAATAGAGTGTAGGAAATCGTTACAGCTCCTCTTTGAAGAGACTGCTAGGAGATTTTTGTTCTTTAAAAAAAAATATACTATGAGTCTGGGGATAAGGCGGGCGATTTTCTGGCTAGGGCTCTTAGGGAAACGCAGGTTACTAAGAATATAGCAGGCATTAGGGGACCAGATGGCAAATTAGATGTAACCACCGAAAAGATAGCATCCCGCTTCCATCACTATTATACTAAACTCTATAACCTCCCTCGACAGCATAGGACACCTGATGTGGCTGAGGACAGACCCCAAGCGATAACTGATTACCTGACTCAGAGTGGACTTCCAAAATTTTCGGACTCAGACTTGACCCAAATGGAAGACTAAATTACGTTGACAGAACTAAAACAGGCAATAGGTGCACTGAAATCTGGGAAGAGCCCTGGACCTGACGGACTACCTTCTATTTACTAAAAGATGTTCTCCAATATTTTGATGAACCCCTTGCTTAAAACTCTGAATTCTCTGCGGTTGGGAAACCCCATCCCTCTGGAATTTCTGGCTGCGTATGTCGCAGTAATCCCCAAGCCGGGTAAAGACACATCTGATTGCTCTAGCTACAGGCCTACCTCCCTGCTAAACTTGGACCTAAAGCTGTTGGCCAAAATTTTGGCCAACAGACTGGGACCTCTTCTGCCCGGCCTGATAGACCCAGAGCAGGTAGGCTTTATGCCTGGTCGTGAGGCCAGGGACAATGTGATTAAGGCCCTCCTCCTGACCCAGGGGGTCCACTCCTGTGGTATCAAGGGCCTTCTCCTGTCCACAGACACGGAGAAGGCCTTTGACCGAGTGTCATGGGATTTCACGTTAGACACATGTAGGTATGTGGGTCTAGGTCCAAATATGATTACTTGGATCTCAGCATTGTACCAAAACCCCTCGGCTAGGCTGAAAATAAATAGCACCCTTTCAGAAACTGTGGCAATAAAAAAACGGCACTAGGCAAGGGTGTCCGTTATCACCACTGTTGTTCATATTGACATTAGAGCCGTTCATTAGGTCGGTAAACAAAGACACCTCGATCAAGGGGTTCAACATGACAAACCGAGAGTACAAGGTCACCGCCTATGCGGATGATCCCTTATTCTTCCTGACAGAACCACACACTACCATTCCTAATCTAATAAAACACTTTTCTACATTTGGCTATTTATCAATTTAAAGATCAATTTATCGAAATTGGAAGCTCTAAATTTAACCCTGACCCCGACAGATTTAACAAGAGCAAAATCGAACTGCCCATTTAGGTGGGAAACTGTGACCCTTAAATATCTGGGTGTCCGACTGACCTCTAAGGTAGAAAGCATATTTGCTCACAACTTCCCTCAAATCTTAAGCAGAATAGGAGACGATCTTAAGTCCTGGCACCCAAAGCACCTTTCGTGGTTTGGCAGAGCAGCAGCTCTCAAAATGACAGTCCTCCCCAGGTTACTATATCTAATGCGGGTGCTACCCATCATCATTCCTCAATCAATCATTTTTCAAGACATTGAAATCTTATGTAATACAGTTTCTTTGCAATTACAAGAGACCGAGGATCAAATTAAAATATATCACCAAACCTAAAGAACAGTACTATTTAGCTTCCCATCTAACTAGAGTAATCGACTGGCATTGCCATGAAGACCTGAAGGATTGGGTCAGTCTAGAAAATTCCCTTAGTCCCCTGCCCTTACGGCTTTCCCCTTGGATCCCCTGGGCATCACAAAACAAAGATATGCTAAAACACCCGGTCACGGGAGCTACATTAAAAATATGTCAGACAATTACTCGCAATTACAACCTCACAAGCAACCTGAGTCCTCTGACACCTTTACAAAGACAATCCAGCCTTCGCCCCAGGTATGACTAACAGACATCTACAACCTCTAGATGACTCTAAGAAACTAATGGTCAAAGACTGCTTCCATAATGCCAGACACAGAGACTTTAACTCTTTCAGAGCTGACATAGGGTTACCCAACCTCCCCCATTGGACTTACCTACAAATTCGCAGTTATGTAATGGACAGAAGACATAAAAGAGACTTCACCAGACCACCCACTAGCTTAGAACAGGTGTGCCTGAGGGGAGATCACTTTGAAAAGGCAACTTCCACTACCTACACCTGGTTGAACCAATCTGACACTTCTCAGGAAGACAGATTTAGACACTCTTGGTCAACTGCTCTGAAAATGAACATTTCAAAAGGCCAATGGAAGCAAGCGTGCATCCTGGCACATAAATGTTCCATCAGCACTAGAACACAAGAAACAGCATACAAACTATTGGTGGATTGGTACCTGACCCCAGCGAAGCTTTCCTCTGACTTATGTTGGCGATGCGGTGGAGCAAAAGGCACACTAATACACATATAGTGGGATTGTCCACGCCTGCAGAGCTACTGGAATGTGGTCAATGACATGATCCGCCAAATCATGAATACATCCCTCACTCTCACCCAGGCGTGTTGTTTACTACACATCAACGACATATCCCTGAAACGCTACAAATGCTCTCTGACCAAACACCTATTGAACACAGCGAAAACCCTGATCCCTACTAGGTGGAAATCCACAACGGCCCCAACCATTGGGGATTGGCTGAAGAGGGTTATAGAGATATGCCACATGGAGGAAACCCTGGCCCAGTCTGAGGATTGGGTCGAGAGGTTCCCCCTGGTTTGAATTCCATTTTTCCGTGCAATATGAACAATTACTGACCCGTCAGGGGGATGTTCGGCCAGCATGAGGGTGTGTGGATGACTGAAAAAACAACCATGACCTTAATAGAATTCTAAAGAGGCTGACAACCTACTTAGTATGATTGTTAGGATAAATCGTAAAAACATCAGGGGCCCCTGAAAAGATAGGGATGCTCGGTGGTCGGGGGGGCTGAAGGACTGCTCCTGACTTGAGTTTTCCCACCTCTTACACTTCCTCTTTATAGTCTACATCTTTCTCTTTTCCAACCAATTTCTTATTTTTACTTTTTCTATTAATTTTGTTCTATCCTTATTTTGGAAAGCACTACTCCTCCCCTGAACGTGGCCTGAGAAGACACTTCCAGGCTATACAGGGTGATGAGGTGTTATCAAACTGACAATAGTTCTTACAGATATGATCGTTGTGTGGCTATGCATAAGGAAATTTGAATGTTTTCTTTTTTATATATGCACCACAATGAATAACAAGCTCTACAATATGCCTAGTTAATGTGACGTTATACATAGCATTGTCATTTTAAATTGCATTGATACTCGACTGTTTTTCTTTTTTTCCTTGTAAACTTGAACTAAGTTTTAATAAACTTTGAATGAAAAAAGAAAGAGGCGATCAAAAACCGCCTCTCTGATCTCATGGATCAACCAGCTTGAGGTTATCCATAAAAGAACCCTTGCAATGCAGACGCAGAAGGAACTCCTTACCCTGAGACAACAGCTTAATCAACTCATCAGTGATGAAGTGAGGGAAAAACTGAAACGCCATAAACAGTCGATTTACGAATTTGGAAATAAACCAGGTACCCTTCTAGCTAGGGCTTTGAAAGGTTCACAGACAATCGGGCCTATCACCCAGATCTCCGCTGAGTCTGGAACTAAACTTTCGGACCCAGCGTGTATCGCAGAAGAATTCCAAAGGTTTTAGCAGAAACTTTATTACCTCCATGGCCCTCAAAATCAGAATTGCTCTGCCCGTTTAGATTTAATCTCTGCTTTTTTATCCTCGTCAGGCATGTCCTCCCTTACATCACAAGAAGCCGAGGCGATGGAAACCCCTTTAACACGAACAAGTGGTAAATGCTTTGGATACATCCAAATCAGAGAAGGCCCTGGGCCCAAACAGGCCAAATCTTAGTTATTACAAAAATTTGCAAACCATTCTCCTTCCATATTTTCTGCGTACATAATTTAACCTCTACTGATGCAGAATTGACAGAGGACACCTTGAGGGCGCACATCACCGTGATCCCTAAGCCGGATAAAGACCATACACAATGTGGGAATTATAGACCAATACCTCTTTTGAATGTTGACCTAAAATTATTTAATAGGTTATTGCCGCACATTTCTCATCTAATTCATGGTGACCAGGCAGGCTTTATCCCCCAGAGAGAGACCAGAGATAATACCGTAAGGGCCATTGACCTGATCCACTTCACCCGCTCTCAATGGATACGGAGAAGGCCTTTGATCGGGTGGAGTGACATCATTACGATCTACATTAAGATACATAGGCCTGAGGGTTCAAATGCAGAGCTGGATCCAAGCGCTATACAGGCACCCAACTGCGGCTGTTTTGCCAAATGGGAGTCGATCAAAGTACTTTATAGGTTTTTATATTATACGCGCCACAGTCTCTGATTCAATTTATTGCAGCTGCTGCTGTAGCCTATGTACCCTATTCTTGGATGTACTATAGGGAAATATTAGTGATCTATATGGAACAGCGCTTGCCTTTTATCATTATTCACCTTCTACCATTCATATGATTTTTGTACTTTGCTTAGAATATGCAAACTTTTAAAGTGCTAATTTGTGCTCATAATGTGCAAAATCATTCAAATTCTATACAAAATCACTATTAAAAATGCCAATAGAAACATAAAGTGCAGAGTGCAAACTGTGCCCTGTGTCTTTTCTTAGTTTTCCTTTAATGTCTCTTCGTGCAATCTTATTTAAATTTCCGCATTCATAAAAACAGTCTCTATAAAAATAATATAATATAAGGTGCAAAGGTGCAAAACTGTGCAATATATTTTCTTTTTTGTTTATTTTCTTGCTCCCTTAGTTCAACACAAAAAGTCCATGCAGTTTTCCCATCTCTTTAAGTGCTCGTGCCTTGTGTGAAGTAAAAAAGATCTTTGGGGTATATTACCCTGCTTACCAGATTTTGTTGACTCTCCACCCGTACGGCGTGGAAGAGTCGATAAACGCTTATGGTCTACAATCCGACCCTGGATATACTGCTCCTTCTCCTGTGCCTTGCTCTCCGCTCTCCGTAGGTTTTATGAAATAAAGAAAGGACTCCTCATCGTATACCTCTTAATCACCACGTTTTATTTTGCCCATCAAGATAAACAGGTCATCGATTGCAAAGGGAACATTACAGTGATTCAGCTGTACTCTTTCCGTGACCGCCTCGAGTCTGCAGCAATCGTTTGCGTGTCACCGGGACGTGGGTTTACGTGCCTTGCGTTCCAACTTACGCGTTTCGTCACTACGTAACATCCTCAGAGGAAAAGAGCATTAAGAGGTATACGATGAGGAGTCCATTCTTTATTTATATATATATATATATATATATATCTATATATCGCTAGCATGCATGGTAAGCAGGTTATGGATAAGCCAATTCCCCTGTAATGTAACACTTACGATGGACCCACTTCGCTGACGTCACGGTCGGGACGTACTTGAAGCGGCGCCGACAGTCGATCGGTATACACGCCCGTGTCGGAAGCATGCCTGGAGGAAGCAGAGGAATTCATCTGTACTATCCCGATGTTGTGAGTTTTTGGATCTACATAGATTATATAGTTGGGGGGTCTTGGATGTCTCGGCCTATGCCGACCCGGAACGGTCCACTTACTAAATCTTGTGTTACATTACAGGGGAATTGGCTTATCCATAACCTGCTTACCGTGCATGCTAGTGATATAATTCTTACCGCAGTGTTCCCTGTCTTTTGGACCCAGATGGGATGACCGCAATTTTCGGGAATATATATTCAATAAATACAATTTTCAGGTACAATCTCAAATACACCAGGTGATGCCTTTTGGTTCTGAATGGAGTTCATTCTATGTTTATTTTACCTTATTCTACCTTCCTATTCCCATCTGAATGGACTCCTGCTGGGGAAGTTATACATCATAATGACATCTTTTCTAAATTATTATTTGGCATTTGTATTTTAGAACACGGTTTGTACTTAGTACGTCCCCACATCTGCGGCCAGGTAGTGGACAAAAGGGCTGATGAAATTGTGGAGCCAGGGCAATTCACCTGTGCAGTGTCAAATGAGTGAGTCTCTACTACAAAATGGCTTATGACATGTGAATGAATGCTATTACATAATATTCAAACTATGATTATCTGTGTTACAGACTTGTTTGAAGACCTTGTATCTATACCCCTCTATCTTCTGAGGAAGCGTTGATGTGTAGAACGCGAAACATGTAAAGATTTAGCCTCACTGCATGACTGTGGGCATCAGCTATGCAACTACATTAATCCTATATGTGTAAAAAGCAGGAAATATAGTATCTGTGTATTGTGGAGTTTGCAATCTGGCTGGCTACAATTATTCCAGCATTACATGCACTATATAGGGAGACCACTGTGGGGTACTGGGGTACTAGCTACCACCAGTAGCATATCATAGCTAGCTTGGCCCATTATCATGCAGGGACTCAAGGGGTTAGAATAAATTCTGAAATTGTTTTTATGATTTTTTTAAATGCAAAATTAATAAAATTTGTATTTTTTTACATTTTTGTAGTTATGGTGGTTTTTCTATGGTACCAGTAAAGTCCAAAATATTTTTTCCACCAATGTCTTTTGTCTCTATGCATTATTAGGGATGTGGTACCCTTACTTTAACTGAGGTCCCTGGTAGCCACCCAGTTAGGATCTTAGAGTCAGTCAATTGTTTTCATTTATGTTCACTAGGTTAAAAATGTTTAAAATGTTTTTATTAATCAATATTTTATCAATTGTCATGGAGTGTTAATTTGTTTTCTCTTTATCCTTATATGGATTGATTAATCTTGATCAGAGTCAGCATTAATAATTCACTAATTTGTATTTGCTATTATCACTATCTGGTAGCGCATCCACATTGTTCCAATTATTATCACTTTGTTTGTATGACTTACATTCAGTTGAAGCTGCAACCAGGCCGTTTGTTTATATCACATAGCAGCGCATTACCACTTTTTCCTTTTGGTATTATTCAGACCGCACTATGGCTTCCCAGCAGGCTTGCTGGCTGCAGTTGTCTGAGGCTCCATTTACACAGGATGCTATATCAACCTCCCCTGGACGATTTTGACAGCTAAAAGCCAGACTAAAATGGCCGTTTTGTCGAGTTCGCGTCTAGGAGCGTTTTTTTCTCAGCGGATTCAGACGTAAAAAGGGGAACTACGCGGATTCAGACGTAAAAAGGGGAACTCTGCAGATTCAGACGTAAAAAGGGGAACTCTGCAGATTCAGACGTAAAAAGGGGAACTCTGCAGATTCAGACGTAAAAAGGGGAACTCTGCGGATTCAGACGTAAAAAGGGCAACTCTGCAGATTCAGACGTAAAAAGGGGAACTCTGTGGATTCAGATGTAAAAAGGGGAACTCTGCAAATTCACATGTAAAAGGGGAACTCTTGTGATTAACTTATATATGATTTGAAATGTTATTTAACCACTTCCGGACCGCCCACTGCCATTATACTTTGCCGTTGAATACCATTGTTATAGTCGCAGATAACTACCATAACCCCAGTAAAAAGGGGAACTCTGCGGATTCAGACGTAAAAAGGGGAACTCTGCGGATTCAGATGTAAAAGGGGGAACTCTGCGGATTCAGATGTAAAAAGGGGAACTCTGCGGATTCAGACGTAAAACGGGGAATTCTGCCGATTCAGACGTAAGAAGGGGAACTCTGCGTATTCAGACGTAAAAAGGGGAACTCTGCAAATTCAGATGTAAAAAGGGGAACTCTGCAAATTCAGATGTAAAAAGGGGAACTCTGCGAATTCAGATGTAAAAAGGAGAACTCTGCGAATTCACATGTAAAAAGGGGAACTCTGCGGACTCACATGTAAAAGGGGAACTCTTGTGAATAACTTATATATGATTTGAAATTGTTATTTAAGCACTTCCGGACCGCCCACTGTCATTATACTTTGCAGTTGAATACCATTGTTATAGTCGCAGATAGCTACCATAACCCCAGTATTTTTTCAAACAGCAGGCGGCCTACTTTCAGATAAAAGTGGTCTCTGCGGCGGATTCAGAAGTGAACGCATACGGAAGTCGCATCCGCATATGAAACGGTATTCAAACCACACGTGAGTTTTTACCGCGATAGTTAGAGCAAGAATTTTAGTACTAAACCTCCTCTTTAACTCAAAACTGATAACCTGTACAAATTTTTAAACGTAGCCGATGGATACAACACCAGTAACAGCAGCCAACCGATCTCGTATCAGTGACAGCTGCCACCTGGACTCTCAAAAACAGCAGGCGGTATCTTCTGCACACTATCTACTTGTTGCAGTGACAGCTCAGTGTTTCCAGGGAGCATTGGAGACCCCAGTGCTCTCTCTGGACTTCTTGCAGTCTCTGAGCTCCTTGCACATAGACTCCTGCCTCACTGTTCACTGCAGCACAGTAGTGATGTCACCCCGAGCACTGTACACAGTAGTGATGTCATCCCCAGCACTATACACAGCAGTGATGTCACCTCAAGCACTGTACACAGTAGTGATGTCACCCCCAGCACTGTACACAGTAGTGATGTCACCCCGAGCACTGTACATAGTAGTGATGTCACCCCCAGCACTATACACAGTAGTGATGTCACCCCAAGTACTGTACACAGTAGTGATGTCACCCCCAGCACTGTACACAGCAGTGATGTAACCCCCAGTACTATACACAGTAGTGATGTCACCCCCGGCACTGTACACAGTAGTGATGTCACCCCAAGCACTGTACACAGCAGTGATGTCACCCCAAGCACTATTCACAGTAGCGATGTCACCCCCAGCACTGTACACAGCAGTGATGTCACCCCCAGCACTGTACACAGTAGTGATGTCACCCCAAGCACTGTACACAGTAGTGATGTCACCCCGAGCACTGTAGACAGTAGTGATGTCACCCCAAGCACTGTACACAGGCTCCCAGGCTCCAGTGATATTTAGGCATCACATACACAGCTTAGCCCTGCCTATGGTCCTGGGACTCTTGGTAAGCTCAGCCCTTCAGCTGCAGTTTTAGCTGTAGTCCTAATGATTTCTTTTGGTTTGCGAATTTTGTTGCGTTTTCTGACAGTGTGCCAAAGATGAAGCATGCAGGAATTTTGGTGCACTTCCAGAAACTGCAGAAAAAGCATGCAACACAATAGAAATCAATAGGACTGCAGGTCACAGTAGTGATGTCACCCCGAGCACTGTACACAGTAGTGGTGTCACCCCCAGCACTGTACACAGTAGTGATGTCACCCCCAGCACTGTACACAGCAGTGATGTCACCCCCAGCACTGTACACAGTAGTGATGTCACCCCCAGCACTGTATACAGTAGTGATGTCACCCCAAGCACTGTACACAGTAGTGATGTCACCCCCAGCACTGTACACAGCAGTGATGTCACCCCAAGCACTGTACACAGTAGTGATGTCACCCCGAGCACTGTACACAGTAGTGGTGTCACCCCCAGCACTATACACAGTAGTGATGTCAACCCAAGCACTATTCACAGTAGTGATGTCACCCCCAGCACTGTACACAGCAGTGATGTCACCCCCAGCACTGTACACAGTAGTGATGTCACCCCCAGCACTGTACACAGTAGTGATGTCACCCCGAGCACTGTAGACAGTAGTGATGTCACCCCAAGCACTGTACACAGGCTCCCAGGCTCCAGTGATATTTAGGCATCACATACACAGCTTAGCCCTGCCTATGGTCCTGGGACTCTTGGTAAGCTCAGCCCTTCAGCTGCAGTTTTAGCTGTAGTCCTAATGATTTCTTTTGGTTTGCGAATTTTGTTGCGTTTTCTGACAGTGTGCCAAAGATGAAGCATGCAGGAATTTTGGTGCACTTCCAGAAACTGCAGAAAAAGCATGCAACACAATAGAAATCAATAGGACTGCAGGTCACAGTAGTGATGTCACCCCGAGCACTGTACACAGTAGTGGTGTCACCCCCAGCACTGTACACAGTAGTGATGTCACCCCCAGCACTGTACACAGCAGTGATGTCACCCCCAGCACTGTACACAGTAGTGATGTCACCCCCAGCACTGTATACAGTAGTGATGTCACCCCAAGCACTGTACACAGTAGTGATGTCACCCCCAGCACTGTACACAGCAGTGATGTCACCCCAAGCACTGTACACAGTAGTGATGTCACCCCGAGCACTGTACACAGTAGTGGTGTCACCCCCAGCACTATACACAGTAGTGATGTCAACCCAAGCACTATTCACAGTAGTGATGTCACCCCCAGCACTGTACACAGCAGTGATGTCACCCCCAGCACTGTACACAGTAGTGATGTCACCCCCAGCACTGTACACAGTAGTGATGTCACCCCGAGCACTGTAGACAGTAGTGATGTCACCCCAAGCACTGTACACAGGCTCCCAGGCTCCAGTGATATTTAGGCATCACATACACAGCTTAGCCCTGCCTATGGTCCTGGGACTCTTGGTAAGCTCAGCCCTTCAGCTGCAGTTTTAGCTGTAGTCCTAATGATTTCTTTTGGTTTGCGAATTTTGTTGCGTTTTCTGACAGTGTGCCAAAGATGAAGCATGCAGGAATTTTGGTGCACTTCCAGAAACTGCAGAAAAAGCATGCAACACAATAGAAATCAATAGGACTGCAGGTAAAATGCGGGAAACTGCAGATACACAAGCAATGCGATCAGAACACCAGTGTGAACCTACTTATAAGCACCAAGTACTACCATACGCTGGGGACACAATTCTAAACTATTTGGCTGCAGTTATAGCAGCGACTGCTTAGAGGAAAGAGATAACAAAGAGGAAGAGAGAAGGGAGATAAGAGTCCCAGTCACCGTGCTCACACTTTTATCAGAGATATGCATTTACCTTGTATCTGCAGTTCCGCTGCTCTGTTTATAATTCCCCGCCCACACGGCTCCCTCGCTCACTGCATGGGCTTCAGAGTGTAGGAACATGGAGGGAGAGGGATGGGGGGAAGGCAGAGCAGACCATTTGTGCAGGGGGGGGCTGTGTACTGTGACACTGTAATTACCACACTGAGCCAACACAGGTGCAGCCACACACCCCTACATTTACACACAGCTTCTCCTGTCCCATAGATGTTTATAGACAGGAGAAGACTCGGGCTTATACTGCTGCTGGGCTGGGCTGGGCCTATTTTGAGGGAAGGGCCTGGAGCTGCAGCTCCATCCGCCCCTAGGTCCTGATGGGCCTAGTCGCACGTATCAGAAGGGTGTATAAATCCAAGTAGCTTCCCTTTTGGACTTGTGGATAACTTTATGGATTTTATTGCTGATTTTTAGTTAAATAAATGTGAGTGCATTTTAAGGAGGGGTCTGTCTTTTGTTATCCCTTGATTTAGAAAAAGCAACCTCAGTGCGGGGGAAGGGGAGAGGAACCCCCACAGTGAGGAAAAGCGGCCCCCAGGTCACAAAGCAGCAGAAGGCAATATAGAAAAATTAGATTTTATTAAAGTACAAAAATTAAAATTCACAAAAAGGGTCAGGGATCAGTGAAGGACTAAACTCAATGATAAAAACAATAAAGACAACGTTGTCTCAAACAGGGGGGAGGAAAGGGCAGCAGCTGCTCATACATCTCATCAAACATAACCCAGGACGCACTCACATAACATCAACCAATAACGGCTATAATGTAACCAGTGCTATCCTGGTGTGGGATGTGGCTGAGCTGAGAAGGTTGGGAGTCTCAAATATAAGGCAAAATGATAGGAGACTGGGTGACAAGTGTCCTCGGTGTGCAAGGGTAACAGGGATGGTGGGACCCACTATTCACATAGAGGCCCAATGGCTGATGAAATATGACACAAGAAGTGCACGGTAATAATGATGGGTCAACATAGGGAGAGGTTGATTCCGCAGCAATCAGTCATAACAGCCATAGCTAAAGCAACTCAGCGATCAATTGGAAACGGTTCAATGTTCACATGCAGCATAAAGCCCTAGGGATCACGGTGAGTGATAAAGTGTAAACTGGAATTGCCTCACCCGTTCCTGCGTTTCTCCGGAGCTATGCTCCTAAATAGTCCCGTGCTGAAGATGACCTCAGGCCGTGGTGGGCATTCTCATGGTTTTCCCAGGCGTATGTCGGTGTGTGTAGGCAGAAACTTGAACAGTTCAGCGGAGATCAGCTGAGATGGCTAATCCCAAAGGACGTCACGTGGTCCGAGAGTCTCCATGCGCCAGAAGACTTCCGCCCTTCCTTTCCTTCCCGCCCACGTCACGTGCGTGATGACGCACCGCTGACGCATTTCATTGGCTTAGACGCCAATTTCCTCTGAGGTGAGGAGAAGCTGGAGAGCGGGGCTATTTATATCCTTCGGTAATTCATATGTAGTACTCCTAAATAGCCATTAGATGTCACTCTTCGGAACATCTGGTATACAGGCTGTTAATTAGGCGAGTGTGTATACCTACAAAAGTTTTCTGAATAGTTAGCCAAAACTAATAGATCTCAACAGTCATCTCTCTCACTTACTGGCATTCATCACAAAAAGAGGGGGAGACATAGTAAATAATAAAAACATAGAAGAAAGTCACCAACAGATTTGGAGAGTAAATAATTAATAGCTACATTTTTAAAGAAATAAATGGGAAAAGGGAAGCCATAGAGCCTATTCAAAGGGCAGTCACTATAGGCATAGCACGGTGCACCATGTTAAGGTTAGAACAAAGTTGATTAATACTATATATAGAGTGCCTAACTGAGGTTCAATATTTTAATGAAAATCTTCTGGTGTGTGCTAAAGTAATCCCTCCACAGAAAAAAGAGGAAAGAAGAGAGGGCTGTGTATTCCCAGTGTCAGAATCCAGAGATGGGGCAGGAGCTTTTAGTGAGGATATGTTCCTATATATATCTCAGTTTTGACTACCTATAAAAGTAAAATCTCCATGAGAAGAACTATTCCTCTAAAAAGGGTTGCAAGCTACACTCTGTATTTAAGCCACCTGGGCTCAAGGTCCCGAGGTTGTATACCCACATTTTTTCTTTTTGCAGGAGGATCCGATCATAGTCCCCTCTTCTAGATGGTAGGTTCAGCGCATAAATCCCTTTTACCATAAGTCCCTTGGGGTTTCTCTGATGATACTGGGCAAAGTGTAATGAGATAGGTCGGTCATCATCCTTCTTTTTGATGCTGGATAGGTGCTCACCTATTCTGACACGGAGGGCTCTTTTGGTCTTGCCAATGTAATTTTTCTTACATGGACAGGTTAACATATAAATTACTTTGGTTGTAGAGCAATTAATTAATTGCTTTATCTCAAACTTTTTTGACCCATCTGAATTAAAGAACTCTTTAGTCTTATGTACATATTTGCAGATGTGACAATGTCCGCATGCGAACATTCCGGTCATTGAGTGGGCATCAGTCAGCCAATTACTTTGTCCAAATGACCTAACGTGTTCAGAATGGACTAACATGTCACTTAAATTTCTAGCTCTCCTTGCTGTCAGCAAGGGCCTAGGTCCGACAATGCGTCCAACGGAGGGGGAAAGGGTCAATATCGGCCAATGTTTACCAATGATGTCATCAACTTCCCTCCATTGTGTTCCAAATTTAGTCACTATCCTGGGATATTGATCCTTACTTGGAGAGCCTGATTTAGAGTCCCCAAGCAGATCAACACGTTTTTCCATAAAGGCCTTTTTCCTGGCCTTTCTGAGGGTTTTATGGGGATATCCTCGCTCCCTAAACCTTCCATACATTTTGTCCGCTTCTCTCTTAAATTCAGAATCATCGGAGCAGTTCCTCCTTATTCTTAAAAATTGCCCCGTGGGAATTCCATGAACAAGGGGCCTCGGGTGATTGCTCTGGGAAAATAGCAGGGTATTAGCTGCCGTGTCCTTTCTAAATGTCTGAGTACTAATATGGCCCTGGTCGATAGTCAACCTAAGGTCCAAAAAGGCCAGTGTACTTTCACTATGTGAGTAGGTAAGCGTAATGTTCCTTTGATTATCATTCAACTCAATTATGAATTGATTTAATTCAATCTCCGTACCTGTCCACACCATGAGCACATCATCTATGTACCTCAGCCACACCATACAGTGGCTGAGGTACATAGAGGACCGATACACTGTGTCCCTTTCCCAGAGGCCCAGATGCAAACAGGCATAGGCCGGGGCTCATGGTGCTCCCATGCTGGTACCCCGGATTTGGCGATAATTGGTGCCCAAAAATTGAAAGCAGTTATTCTGCAACATAAATTCAAGTAACTCACAGATAAATTCATTTTGGGCCGCCAAATCTGGATGTGCATCCTCGAGGAATTCTGAGACCGCTTTAATGCCCCAAGTATGGGGGATAGATGTGTAGAGACTCTCCACATCTATCCCCACTAGTCTAGCCCCTGTGGGAACCTGTATGGAGAGCAGTTTCAGGAGGACGTCCCTTGTGTCCCTGACATATGATGGTAAATTATAGACCAAGTCCTTAATCAGGGAGTCCACATATTTGCCCACTTTCTCCAAGGGACCTTTTACGGCAGACACAATGGGCCTGCCGGGGGGTTGAGTTAAAGATTTGTGGAGCTTGGGGAGTATGTATAGGGTAGGGGTGTTGAAATGACTTACTTTTAAATAATCAGCCTCTTTTTTAGAGATAAGGTCCTCTTCCTTACCCATAGTAATACGGTAATTAAGATCATTTGCAATGTGAGGGAATGGATTTTCCTTGAGTTTTTCATAAGTTTGGGTATCTTTTAACTGTCTGAAGACTTCATCTTCATATAATTTTTCACTCATAAGGACCACGTTCCCACACTTATCACTCTTTTTGATGACTAAATTGGGGGCATTTTCCAATTCCTTTAGTGCTTTTCGTTCTATTTTGGATAAATTGTCTGGCCTAAGCCACTTCCAATTTACTTTAGCCAAATCCCTCTGAACTAAATCCAGAAAAAGTTGTAGTCTCTTATGTCTTGACAAGGGGGGCATTTTGGTGGATTTAATTTGTAAACCGGCATCACGTCTCAAAGGTCGTGTTTCAATTACACTAGTTTCTTCCTCTGAGAACTCATCACACAGGGACATAAGGATCTCCAAGGCCTCCTCCTCACCCTCGTCAACTACAGGGGCATTCGTCCAACCTGATTGGTCGTGCCATAGTCTAAATACGACCTTACGCAGGAACATATTAATGTCCTTAAATATATCAAATTCATTCATTGTTGAGGAGGGTGAGAAGGACAATCCTCGTTTAAGAACCTGGACATGCGTATCCTTCAAGGGAAAGTCAGACAGGTTGACTACTTGTAGACCCTGTTCACTATTGTCTACTGAATCTATTTCTGACGTTTCTGCTGGTTTCTCAAATGTCCGCCCTGCCATGTTTTGGTCAACTCTTTTTCTTTTCCTTTTACGTCGGTGTTTCTTTTTATTTCCCTGCTCTTGGCTATAGATGTCGTTACTTTCCTGGGGTCTGGGTCCAAATCCTCCACTTCTACTTCTTCTAAAAAACCCACTGATTTCTCTGTCTCTATATCACTATCAGAGGAAGAGTAATGTTTCCTGGATTTTCTTTGTCTATTACGGGACCTTTTAGATTTACTACGACCCCTTTCTCTATCTATAGTGAAAGGTGTGCCATTTTCCCAGTCAGTTAAATTTTGTTTAAACTTTTCCTGTTTATGGCTCTTTAAATTTTTCTGAACTCGCTCAATTTCTTTTTTCAGAGTGTCATTTAAACGGTCAAAGTCACTGTCAGTTTTGTAAGGTTCTAGTAGTCTAGCACTTGTGTCTAAATCCTCCTGGATCTCCTTTAATTGTTCCTGTTCTTCATCAATAATAAGTTGCATCAAATCAAGTCCTCTTTCGATACATATCTCTGTCCATTTATTCATAAATCTGGGTGTATGTAGATGGTCAGCGGGGATAATTCTCTCCCTTAGGCCCCTAGGTATAATTTTATTGGCTATATGTGATTTAAGGGATGAAATGTCCCATTTACGATTAAGAGACTTAATCATTAATTTTTTGTGGTTTTTAAACAATTTTTTAAGGGGTTCTGCATCAGCATCAGATAATTTTACATCTCTAGAGAAGGCGGTCTGAATCTCAGCATCATACTCGGGTTCAATCATAAAGGCCATAATAAAGTAGCTCAATCTGTTGGTGACACAGAGGAAAATTTCTTTCACTGTTCCCAATAAATTTGAAACAATTATATATGTGTGTTCCTGGTAGGATCACAAGGGGGGGTATATAGAAGGACCTCACATGAAATCCATAGTACATACAACTTTAAGAAAAGGAGATTACCCCATCTGGATCTACTACCCCGGGACTACTACAAAGTGGAATAATAGCCACCATGAAAAGTTAAATCCAAATCTGCCGCATCAGTGGCTGAACCTACAGCCGGTGCAGACCAAGGGTTGAAAAACCACAATTTAGAAAAAGCAACCTCAGTGCGGGGGAAGGGGAGAGGAACCCCCACAGTGAGGAAAAGCGGCCCCCAGGTCACAAAGCAGCAGAAGGCAATATAGAAAAATTAGATTTTATTAAAGTACAAAAAGTAAAAATTCACAAAAAGGGTCAGGGATCAGTGAAGGACTAAACCTCAATGATAAAAGCAATAAAGACAACGTTGTCTCAAACAGGGGGGAGGAAAGGGTAGCAGCTGCTCATACATCTCATCAAACATAACCCAGGACGCACATAACATCAACCAATAACGGCTATAATGTAACCAGTGCTATCCTGGTGTGGGATGTGGCTGAGCTGAGAAGGTTGGGAGTCTCAAATATAAGGCAAAATGATAGGAGACTGGGTGACAAGTGTCCTCGATGTGCAAGGGTAACAGGGATGGTGGGACCCACTATTCACATAGAGGCACAATGGCTGATGAAATATGACACAAGAAGTGCACGGTAATAATGATGGGTCAACATAGGGGGAGGTTGATTCCGCAGCAATCAGTTATAACAGCCATAGCTAAAGCAACTCAGCGATCAATTGGAAACGGTTCAATGTTCACATGCAGCATAAAGCCCTAGGGATCACGGTGAGTGATAAAGTGTAAACTGGAATTGCCTCACCCGTTCCTGCGTTTCTCCGGAGCTATGTTTCTAAATAGTCCCATGCTGAAGATGACCTCAGGCCGTGGTGGGCATTCTCATGGTTTTCCCAGGCGTATGTCGGCGTGTGTAGGCAGAAACTTGAACAGTTCAGCGGAGATCAGCTGAGATGGCTAATCCCAAAGGACGTCACGTGGTCCGAGAGTCTCCATGTGCCAGAAGACTTCCGCCCTTCCTTTCCTTCCCGCCCACGTCACGTGCGTGATGACGCACCGCTGACGCGTTTCATTGGCTTAGACGCCAATTTCCTCAGAGCTGAGGAGAAGCTGGAGAGCGGGGCTATTTATATCCTTCGGTAATTCATATGTAGTACTCCTAAATAGCCATTAGATGTCACTCTTCGGAACATCTGGTATACAGGCTGTTAATTAGGCGAGTGTGTATACCTACAAAAGTTTTCTGAATAGCTATCCAAAACTAATAGATCTCAACAGTCATCTCTCTCACTTACTGGCATTCATCTTACTTGGATTCATACACCCTTCTGATATGTACGACTAGGCCCATTGGGGTCTTAGTCTGAGGTGAACCTCCAATTTATCTGGTTGAGGATACGATTTTATATTCCTGCTTATGAAATTGGTATTGCATGATATCACTACTCATGTCAAGCTAGACCCGGTGGGGTCTCCCTTGGAGGTGAGAGTTCACCCTATCTGGTGAAGGGAGCACGTCTGTATTCCAGCCTGTGCACGCACCTGCAGACTTTTTTACCAACTGTGGAGAAGAAGATTTTTTCATATCTACCTGCCTATAGACTCTAATTTGTTTTTCAGCTAATTAAGTGTAGCGAGATTTGCACACTCATCGGTACTTATCACTTTGTATGCACTTTATGATAAGCACCTGGGTGTTTTACACATGTGTTTTTATTTATTTTTATTTCTATTCATAAGCATCAGTTATGACTATTTATTAGGATTGCTGTATTTGTAGCACTGTGAACACTATTATTCATCTATTGACTATATTCTTCACGTAAAGTTGTGATTATTTGTTTATACCCAGTTGGTGAGGCCTTTTTTGTTATTTTTACTACTCCCCTAGCAGCGCTTCCACATTTAATTTACTTTTGTACCTTATTAGTGACTGTGAAACACATCAAGTGGTAGCAGCAGCTTCACTTATTATTACACTATCACACTCTGAATTGGCAGCGCACTACCATTTTTTTTAGTATTTTGGCATTTTTGACATTTCACTTATCGGCTGTGCAGCAGCCATGGAAGTATTCGGTTTCATAGAAACTAGAGATGTCAATTTGGAGAAGGTCTATAACACCTCCAATACTGACCAGACAGATGTTATAGAAAGCTCCTTTAGGAAATTGGGGCACGTTATGGACAAAAAAAATCAGTACGTGGTGGGATATTACATCCCATAAGAGGTATATCAGGGAAAACCTTATCCCTAGCCGGCTTAGATAGGATGTACCGATCAATGACGGACTCCTAGATCAGGACTCTGTAGAAGAATGGGACCAATTCTTCCAAAGCAAAGGGATATAATTACTCCAGTTCCTACTAAAAAGAAAACAAATTAAACAAAGGAAATTAGAACAACAAATAGTTGAATATAAAACAAAACTTGAACCTTATAAGGATACCCCAGAATTTGTAGCATTAGCGAACCAACTTAGTAATGATCTCCAGTTCAAGAATCAAGAACTGAGAAATCGTAAAAGGAAAAAATATCAGAGGGATAAAACCGACTATGAAACCAATCAAGTCTTCAAATGGTAGGCTAAATTAAAAGATGAAGGGGCAACCATAAGTATTGATAAAACCCCCACCAGGGAAGTTCAAATGGAAAATAAACCCAGAGTAGAAACAGACATGCAGGTTCCGAGAACCAGACCACCACCAACACCCCATTATCGGGAGGTTGGCTACCGAACACCAAGCAACCATTGGAAACCACGAGACAGATCAGGACAATATTGAGGAGGCCCTAGATGGGCCAACCATGGTAGACCCCCTCTCCCAAGGGCACCTTACTATCATTGCCCATATTATGGGCCACCAAGGAATCGGGGAAGAAGCCCGGGGTACAACCACTACCAAAACCGGGGGAGAAGCCCGGGATATAGTTATCACCTGAATGACCACCAGAGGAGAAGTCCCCCTCCTTATACTAGAAGCAGATATGACTCACAAAGAGATTATCCAACCCGGAGGCCTTTGCCTACGTATAACAGATATGAACCCATCCTAGACGAGTGGGAAAACAATAGAGCACCCCATTTTTTGGGGGACTGGAGAAGAGACTGATCCCCAAAACGGATGGACAGGGACGAGAGAGAAAGAAGATCCCCACCAGGAAGAGGGGATGCAGAGCAGGGTGGAAGAAACAGAAACAAAAGGAAAAGAGACCAATAGGTGAAGGAATTTTCAATCTGACAAAGGTACAACTGACCAAGGAAGAACTAATAGTACTTGATCAGGGCTTAAAATATGCACCTAAAAGAAACATGACCAAATTTGACATCTATGTGGACGTACAAAAATTTGTGAGAAAGTTGAATATTAAAAAATATATGCTAACAAAGCTACTGGAAAGGCAAAGAATAGCGATAGACCATCAATACCAACATACGACGATAAGAAACAAATCATTATTTAACCCTCCAGTGAATGATAATGGCCACATTGAAGTATTCAGGAGAATGGTGACACAGGACTTACAGAAAATGGAGCTTCGTAAAATCAAAGAAGCTCGAAATATCGAGATAGGAATCAAGCGACTCGAAAACCGTAAGAATCCGGTTATTAGACCAGCGGACAAGGGGGGAGGAATCGTGTTACAAACGAAAGAAGATTATACAGAGGAACTAGAGAGACAACTTGCAGATAGAGAAACATATGTACCCCTAATTGGCAATCCTACAAGGACTTATAAGAAACAATTAACTAAACTTGTGGATAAGGGGCAAAGAAAAGGCCTATTAAATAAAAAAGAGGGTAGGTACCTAATTCCAGATACGTGTAGGATACCCATTATTTACACGGTACCAAAAATCCACAAGGATCAGTCAAAACCACCTGGAGGCTCTATAGTCAATGGCATCCATTCAGCTAGGATGTGCCAGTATCTCGATCTCTTTTTGCAACCGTTGGCACAAAAGACACAAGCATTCCTGAGAGATACTAAATATCTCATCCAACAACTAAACCAGCTGAATATAGATGAAGGACCATGCTATCTAGCGATGGCTGATGTGAATTCCCTATATACAGTAATTGGACACCAAGGGGCCCTCAGAGCCACCAAATGGGCATTAAAAAAGTATAGTGATCTATCAAAAACACATAAATCTTATCTACTTGGGAATCTAGACTATTGTTTATCTTACAATTACTTTTGGCACAATAACACTTATTACAAACAGATTAAAGCCATCGCAATGAAGGCGAGGTTTGCCCCCAGCGTAGCAAACATTTTTATGTCAGAATGGGAAGAATCCACTATCTTTGGGGCACCACCACCACAACTCAAACAGAGGTTTCATTGATGATGTACTCATTATTTGGAACGGTACAGAAGAAACACTAATCCAGTTTTTAAGTTGTTTGAACAACAATGACAGAAACATTTCTTTCACTTGGGAACATAACCAACATACCATGAATTTTTTGGAACTTACGATCTCAGTAGAAAATGGAGCCTCTAGTACCAAAACGTATTTCAAACCAGTGGACAGAAATGGTTATATACCTGCCAACAGCTGCCACTATGCCCCTTGACTTCTTAATGTACCCAAAGGCCAATTCATGAGACTTAAAAGGAATTGTACCAACACAGAAGTCTTTAAAGAACAAGCTACCATGATTGGCCAACGGTTAATGAAGAAAGTTTACCAAGCATCATTTATCCAGCAACAAATAGAACGGGTTGAGCAGATGGATAGAAGGGAACTAATACAAGATAAAGATATGCTGATACGTATGAAGACAATATCCCGATTATCCTAAATTACGACGTCCAACACGGTGGAAAGAATCTTTAGAAAACACTGGTCGGTGCTTATGGCAGACAGACACCTAAAGCAAATACTCTCAGCACAACCAAGATTCACATATAGGCGGGCCCCTACACTGAGAGGCAGACTAGCAAAAAATGTGGTGGAACTCCCTACTAAACCAAAATTCACCTTCTTTACGGGAAAGGGGTTCTTCCCATGTAAACGCTGCTACGCATGTATGAAAACTGAAAAGAAAAACATCAAAAGGGAGACTTTTATATCCACTACCACTGGAAAAGAATATACCATCAGAGACTTTATCTCATGCAGATCAGAGGGAGTGGTTTATGCATTACAATGTCTGTGTCAGATACAGTACATTGGGCGTACCAAATGCCCGATGTGGAAAAGGATTAGGGAACATATACAGAATATTATTAAAGGCTTTCCAAAATATAGTATATCGAAGCATTTTGCCACTCATCACAACAAGGATCCGTCCTCCTTAAAACTTTGGGCCATTGAAAAATATCAACCCCACTGGAGAGGGAGTTATAAAATTGTATCCCTGAGCCAACGTGAATCCTATTGGATTCACAAATTACAGACACTTCAGCCATTAGGACATAACGTTGATTTTGATATCAACTGCTTTATAACTGACTACCGACTTCACCTTTTTCTGATTATCTATTAGCCTGGTTCCTGTCATTATCACTAATGAACATTCATCAACCCCCTTCCCCCAACTACCCCTGTTTTTTGTGTCACAGATACCATGATTTTCGAGTATTGATAGAATTGTAATTACACAGCATCTCTAACCTCACTTATTATTGTTTATCCATATTATTATTATTATTTTTATCAGACTTTTGTGATATGCATTATTCACCTCAGTGGTGGCTGTAATTTCTACATCCCACCATTAGGGGTCACTGTAGCATGAACTGCTGTCTATGACTGTAGTGGATGCGACAGAGGAGGATTATTTAATACCATTGTATTTTTATCTTTATTTTATTCTTACTATTTTCACTGCTAATATGTTTTTTTATTCAGCTTATTTCATATTTCATATCTGATGTGTATGTCTGTTTATTATTAACCACTTCAGCCCCGGAAGGATTTCCAGCTTTAGGACCGGAGCCCTTTTTGCGATTCGGCACTGCGTCGCTTTAACTGAAAATTGCGCGGTCGTGCGACGTTGTACCCAAACGAAATTTGCGTCCTTTTTTTCCCACAAACAGAGCTTTCTTTTGGTGGTATTTGATCACCTCTGCGTCATTTCTGATCGCCGCTATAAACAAAAGAAGAGCGACAATTTTGCAAGAAAACCCAAATTTCTTACTTTTTGCAAGAATACAAATCAAAAAAAAAAAATATAAAAAAAACATTTTTTTCACCGTTTTTGGCCGATTTATATTCTTCCTCATATTTGCGATAAAAAAAATTGCAATTGGCGTTTATTGATTGGTTTGCGCAACAGTGGTCACGTTTACGGATGATGAGAATTCATTTTTGCGTTTTTTTTTTTTTTTTACTAGTAATGGCGGCGATCTGCGATTTTTAGCGGTACTGCGATATTGGGGCGGTTATGTCGGACTATTTTGACACTTTTTTGGGACCATTGGCATTTATACAGCGATCAGTGCTATAAAAATGCACTGATTACTGTGTAAATGTCATTGGCAGTGAAGGGGTTAACCTGCAGGGGGCGCTCTAAGGGTTAATTATGTTCCCTGGGCGTGTTCTAACTGTAGGGGGACTGCACTATCTGGGGAAGGGAAGTGGTCACAGCCTTCGTATACAGGAAGGCTGTGATCACAGCCCTTCCCCCTTCACACAGAGCGGAGGTCCGTGTTTACATACACGGACCTCCGTTCCTCCGCTCGGGGGGGCCATCGCGGGTAGCCGGCGGCAATCGAAGCCGCCGCACCCGCTCCCTGGCCCTCCCCGAACACAGTGAGCGCGCGCGCTCACTAAGCTCGATCCCGCAGCCACCGTCGTATGACGGCGTTTTGCGGGAACGAACCACTTTGCCGCCGTCAAATGCCGATCGGCGGTCGGCAAGTGGTTAAGCACGGTTGCCATCGGGAGGCTGGTCATGTACATGTTATGCATTAGTGCCTCCTATGGGAGCCATTTTGTTGCAGTCTCTCCCTTCTACCACTTAGTTCCCACATTTCCTAAATCATTACTGTCCATCCATCCGTCCCCTACCTCTTATCCCCGTCACACTAATCAATCTGTTTTTGCATGTTAATATTTTTTAGGCCAGTTGGCTTTGCCATCACTATAAGGTGACCATCTCTAGGTGGTCCCTGTCTCTATGAGAAAAACATTCAGATGGAGCTACCACGCATGTCCAGCGGCCATCTTTGGTTGGTTTTTGTCTCCATCTAATCTCCATCTTCACAATATGTATAATTAGAAGCAGCTACTGCGCATGTGCGGAATTTCGTACCGCTGAACGCAGTTCCTATCAACTGTAGTCAATCAGCTGTTTTGTGACCATTAGTAAAACACTATTTAAAGCAGAGTTCCACCCAAAAATGGAACTTCCGCTTTAAGCACTCCTCGCCCCCTTACATGCCACATTTGGCATGTAATTAATCACGCACATTTTTTGGGTATTTGTCTTGCAGGCTTTCAGTTCCCAAAAAAAAACTTATGCAAAATTCTGGAGATACATGAAAGACATGTGAATGACTACCAAAACACTTTAGAAAAAATCTTTATGTTATATGTATACTTAAAGCAGAGTTCCACCCAAAAATGGAACTTCCACTGTAAGCACTCCTCGCCCCCTTACATGCCACATTTGGCATGTAATTTTTTTTTTGGGGGGGGGGGGAGTGTGTCCCCAGGTTTCAGAGGGACTTCCTATCCCTCTTCCACCTTCCGCCTTTGGGCCGCCTAGGCAACGCCTCTCTCCTCCTATGCGGCCCCTCCCTCCTGTCAATCTTCTGGGACACGTCACAGGTCCCCTAGGGATTGCCTGGCCACTAGGAATGCGCAGCCCGACTCACGCATGCGCAGTGCGTGCCCGGCCGTGAAGCCGGGCCAGTTGCCCACACTAGGAATGGCGGGGCTGTTGGGAGGAGGGGGGAGACGAGCGAGGCTTCGGACGCAGCCATTGCTGGACCGGGAGACAGGTAAGTTACTGTTTATTAAAAGTCAGCAGCTACACTTTTTGTAGCTGCTGACTTTTAATAAACCAAAAAACAAGTGAAACTCCGCTTTAAGTACCCTAAACGCCCCCGCTTGGCTTGCTCCTCCAGATGAAGCCACGTAGGGTGGTGAAACATGTGGAGGCATAGCCTGGCAGTGGTACTTGCTACTGACACGTGAGACCTGAGTGTGGATATCTTTATGGATTTTATTGCTGATTTTTAGTTAAATAAATGTGAGTGCATTTTAAGGAGGGGTCTGTCTTTTGTTATCCCTTGGCCGGACATATTACACTAGTGGAGTTCTTTTGTTCTCTATTTGCATGGTAACGTATTGTCGGCGGAACATTGGGAACTCCAACTACAAGCCCAAAAGGGAAGCTACTTGGATTCATACACCCTTCTGATACGTGCGACTAGGCCCATTGGGGTCTTAGTCTGAGGTGAGCCTCCAATTTATCTGGTTGAGGACACAATTTTATATTCCTGCTTATGAAATTGGTATTGCATAATATCACTACTCATGTCAAGCTAGACCCGGTGGGGTCTCCCTTGGAGGTGAGAGTTCTCCCTATCTGGTGAAGGGAGCACGTCTGTATTCCAGCCTGCGGACTGTTTTACCAACTGTGGGAGAAGAAGATTTTTTCATATCTACCTGCCTATAGACTCTAATTTGTTTTTCAGCTAAGTAAGTGTGCAGTGTCACTAGCACTTTATCCTTAGTGAGATTTGCACACTCATCAGTTCTTATCACTTTATATGCACTTTATGATAAGCACCTGGGTGTTTTACATATGTGTTTTCATTTGAAGTAACGTTGCTATTTTATTGCTATTCATAAGCATCAGTTATGACTATTTATTAGGATTGCTGTATTTGTAGCACTGTGAACACTATTATTCATCTATTGACTGTATTCTTCACGTAAAGTTGTGATTATTTGTTTATACCCAGTTGGTGAGGCCTTTTTTGTTATTTTTACTACTCCTCTAGCAGCGCTTCCACATTTAATTTACTTTTGTACCTTATTAGTGACTGTGAAACACATCAAGTGGTAGCAGCAGCTTCACTTATTATTACACTATCACACTCTGAATTGGCAGCGCACTACCATTTTTTTAGTATTTTGGCAATTTACTTCGGTGTAACATTATCTTTCACAATATGGAAAAAAAATGGGCTAACTTTACTGTGGTCTTATTTTTTTAACTCAAAAAAGTGATTTTTTTTTTTTTTTTAAAGGGCGCTTGTAAGACCGCTGCGCAAATACGGTGCAACATAAAGTATTATTCTCTAGGGTGTTGGAAAAAAATATATAATGTTTGGAGGTTTTAAGCAATTTTCTAGCAACTTTAACTTGTAAACACCGAATCTCAGAAAGAGGTTCGGTCCTTAACCACTTCAGTTAGGGGGCTGTTTTTTGGGTTAGTTGTTTACAAGTTAAAATCAGTTTTTTTTTTGCTATAAAATTACTTAGAACCCACAAACCTTATATATAGATTTTTTTTCTAACACCCTAGAGAATAAAATGGCGGTCATTGCAAAACTTTATGTCACACCGTATTTGCGCAGCGGTCTTCCAAGCGTGCTTTTTTTTTTAATAAATTCAGTTTATGCTGCAGGCACCATTCAGATATCCCTTCTCAAAGGTAGCGACATCATATGACGTCCGCCCAACGAGAAGTGGTTAAGTGGTTGATCGCAAAATATATGTATAGCTTATGCTATAGAAAAAATTTCTGTGCGCCGCTAAAGTGTTCGGGTTTGACCTGAAGAAAAGGTGGCAACCCTACTGCAAGGGAAGGGGAGGTTCCAAACATCCGGCTCAGAGGGCCGCAGTTGGAGCAGGCACCTGACAAAACCAGGTACCCGCTCCCCCCAAAAACTTTAAAGCAGAAGTCAGCCTGGAAAAAAAAATTAAAAGTCAGCAGCTACACATACTGTAGCTGTTGAGTGTTAATAATAGGACACTTACCTGTCCTGGAGTCCAGCGATGTTGGCACCCGCCGCCAATCTTCAGATCGGGGGTAGGGTGCAGCCGCGTCCATTGCGGGTAAGGGTACCCGAACGTGTAGCATTACAGCTTCACGTCGGACACCTTAATGCGCATGTGCGAGGCTCCGATGCGCTCTGCTATTGGCCAGGCGGCCAGTAGCAGAGCGTGGAGGGAGCCGGGCTGCTGACGTCAGCGCCCATGGCTCCGGACCCGAGCTCCCGGATGTGTGGAAAAGAACACCTGTCTAAAGACAGGTGCCCTCTTCCCCCTCCCCCGAAAGGTGCCAAATGTGACACCTGAGGGGGGGAGGAGTCCAACCAGTGGAAGTTCCACTTTTGGGTGGAACTCCACTTTAACCACTTCAGCCCCGGAAGGATTTCCAGCTTTAGGACCGGAGCCCTTTTTGCGATTCGGCGCTGCGTCGCTTTAACTGACAATTGCGCGGTGGTGCGACGTTGTACCCAAACGAAATTTGCGTCCTTTTTTTTCCCACAAATAGAGCTTTCTTTTGGTGGTATTTGATCCCCTCTGCGTTATTTCTGATCACCGCTATAAACAAAAGAAGAGCGACAATTTTGCAAAAAACCCAAATTTCTTACTTTTTGCTAAAATACAAATCCAAAAAAAAAATATAAAAAAACATTTTTTTCACCGTTTTTGGCCGATTTATATTCTTCCTCATATTTGCGATAAAAAAAATCGCAATCGGCGTTTATTGATTGGTTTGCGCAAAAGTGGTCGCGTTTACGGAGGATGAGAATTCATTTTTGGGGTTTTTATTTATTTATTTTTTTTTACTAGTAATGGCGGCGATCTGCGATTTTTAACAGTACTGCGATATTTCAGCGGACATGTCGGAACATTTTGACACTTTTTTGGGACCATTGGCATTTATACAGCGATCAGTGCTATAAAAATGCACTGATTACTGTGTAAATGCCATTGGCAGTGAAGGGGTTAACCTGCAGGGGGCGCTCTAAGGGTTAACTGTGTTCCCTTGGCGTGTTCTAACTGTATGGGGACTGCCCTAGCTGGGGAAGAGAAGTGGTCACAGCCTTCGTATACAGGAAGGCTGTGATCACAGCCCTTCCCCCTCACACAGAACGGAGGTCCGTGTTTACATACACGGACCTCCGTTCCTTCGCTCCGGGGGGGGCCATCGTGGGTAGCCGGCGGCAATCGAAGCCGCCGCACGCGCTCCCTGGCCCTCCCCGAACACAGTGAGCGTGCGGGCGCGCCTCCGGCGGCGCGCGCTCACAGTGCGCGTTATCGCAGCCGCCGTCGTATGACAGCGATTTGTGATAACGAGCCACTTTGCCGCCGTCAACCTGCGGTTGGCGGTCGGCAAGTGGTTAAGTATTGACAATTAGCCACAAGCCCCATTTAACACTTGATTCATTGCAGCACACTTCCTTTACTACTGGTTGACATCCCATCTCAGTCATCACGTAATTTTACACAAAGTAACCGCTCACACACACCTACTGGCAGGAACAACTACTAGGGTTGCCACATCATCCCTATAACCACTTGCCGACCGCAGTCTGATGGCAACAAAGTGGTTCGTTATCGCAAACCGCTGGCTGCGATAACTAGTGCTGTGAGCGTGCCGTCGGAGGCGACCACTGTGTCTGGGGGGGGGGGGGGCCAGGGAGTGGGTGCGGCGGACTCTATCGCCGCCAGCTACCCGCGATGCCCCCCCTGCAGTGAAAGAACGGAGGTCCGTGTAAGTAAACACGGATCTCCGTTCTGTGAGAGGGGGAAGTGTGCTGATCACAGGCTTCCTGTATATGGAAGCTGTGATCACTCCCCTTTCCCCAGCCAGGGCAGCCCCCACACAGTAAGAACACGCCCAGGGAACACAGTTAACCCTTAGAGCGCCCCCTGCAGGTTAACCCCTTCACTTCCAATGGCATTTACACAGTAATCAGTGCATTTTCATAGCACTGATCGCTGTATAAATGCCAATGGTCCCAAAAGTGTGTCAAAATGGTCCGTCATGTCCGCTGCAATATCGCAGTACCGCTAAAAATCGCAGATCGCCGCCATTACTAGTAAAAAAATAAAAACCCCAGAAATGAATTCTCATCGTCCGTAAACGCGGCAACTATTGTGCAAACCAATCAAAAAACGCAGATTGCGATTTTTTTTACCAAAAATATGAGGAAGAATATAAATCGGCCAAAACCGATGGAAAAAATGTTTTTTATATTTTTTTTGGATTTGTATTTTAGCAAAAAGTAAGAAATGTGGGTTTTTTTGCAAAATTGTCGCTCTTCTTTTTTTTATAGCAGTGATCAGAAATGACGCAGCGATGATCAAATACCACCAAAAGAAAGCTCTGTTTGTGGGGAAAAAAGGACGCAAATTTAGTTTGGGTACAACATCGCACGACCGCGCAATTGTCAGTTAAAGTGACGCAGTGCCGAATCGCAAAAAGAGCTCTGGTCCTAAAGTGGGAAATCCTTCCGGGGCTGAAGTGGTTAATCCAGGACACATATTAGTTACACAGGTTCTGTGGCTGATTAAGGTGGTAATTAAACTCACTTGGTGCCTCATCTGTATTAAATTAGCCTGAGAACCTGTGGAATTCATATGTCCTGGATTAAAGGGATGATGTGGCAACCCTAATCTCTCTCCCCCTCTCCCTGACTGATCATGAGCCATCCACACAGAGGCGCGCTCCCGACACTATCCAGGGCGCCTTCTTCTCGCGAGAGCCGCAGGTCCTGTGTGTGGTGACCAAGGAAAACCATAGAGAGGAGACTCGTGGCTGCTTCGGAGATTTCCGCTTCCGGCTATGAGGATAGGAGATCTGCGGCTCCTACGAGGGTTGAAGTTGCCGGGTGCTGTGTGCTGCAGGGGAATGGCGAAGAGCAAGTTTGAGTATGTGAGGGAGTTCGAGGCTCCGGACACATGTCTGCCTAACTGCTGGGTGGTGGTGAGATTGGACGGGAGGAACTTCCACAGGTGAGGTCACGTGGTTCTCTGAAGACCTATCGCCCCTTATTACAGGATGAGTGCTCCTGATTGCACACAGCCCCAGGGGATTGGCCAGCATGGTACATGTATTGGAGTATGATTCACCTCCTGCTCTCTGTTCTGTCTTACTGGCTGACTTTTCAGAGCATATTCCTGAGGGTGGCAGAGTGTGGGGACCATCTATTTCTGGAGTGTTACAGAAGCTTTAGAAGTCAGCCATGCTGTATTGGGCAAGATTCACATCACTGTGACCAGAGTTCTGCATGTACTGCTACAGGGCGGCTGATGTGCACAGGATCATGTACATATAGGTGATCCTGCACTTCCAGGCAGTGGGCGTAAATGCGCAGCGGCTTGCTCGCACTGTGATTATACCCAGCGTGAGGCGATCAGCGGGTACCACAGACTCCGCCGTTCATTCAGTACAGAGGCAGAACGGCACTCTGAATAAGGCAGATTGCCGTTCTGTCAGCAGGGAAGGTATGGATCCTTTGTTCCTACAAAGCAGAGACTAGGATCTATGTCTTCCCCTAGTAAATACACCTACCACACTGTACAGAAATACCAGCTAGGCAGTAGTGATGGGCTCAGGCATGTTCGCAAGTGCCCGAGCCCGCCGTGAAGTGAACCCTGCACTGCGCTTATAAAAGGCAATGAGACATTCCCCGATCGCTGCAGCCATGCATCGGGGAAACGTCTCACTGCCTATGATTGGCGCAGTGCAGGGTTCACTTCCCGGCGGGCATGTGCACTTGCGAACAGGCCTGAGCCCATCCTTGGCATAAAGTTAACCCTTTGATTTCCCCTGATGTTAACCCCTTCTCAGCCAATGTCATTGGTACAGTGGCAGTGCATATTTTTATTACTGTATTAGTGCCACTGGTTTCCCATAAAAAGTGTCAGGTGTCTGATTTTTCTGCTGCAATATTGCAGTCTCGCTATAACGGATCACCGCCATTACTAGTAAAAAAAAAATAAACAAAAATTCCATAAATATATTCCATAGTTTGTAGACGCTATAACTTTTGCGCAAACCAATCAATATACGCTTATTGGGATTGTTTTTACCAAAAATATGTAGCAGAATACATATTGGCCTAAATTGATGAAGAAATAGATTTTTTACATTTTTTGTTATTGAATAAGTTTTATAGCAAAAAGTAAAAAAAACTTTTTTTTTTTTTTTTCAAAAAAAATTTATAGCGTAAATAATAATGGGTATAGTGTCGCATGACTGTGCAATTGCCAGTTAAAATAACGCAGTGCCCTATAGAAAAAATGACCTGGTCATTAAGGGGGGTAAATCTTCAGCAGCTGAAGTGGTTAACCACTTGCCATCTGGGCCAATTTTGACAATTTTCACGTATATGTTCAAATCAGCATTTTTTTTATTTATTTATTTTTTTGCTAGAAAATGACTTCAAACCCCCAAATATTATATATCTTCTGAAAGCAAAGGCCCTGGAGGATAACCACCTAGTGACCGCCTCCTGTAGATTTACTGCTACAGGGCTGCCGCTGTGTGCAGAATCACGTGTGTGTGTATATACGTGATTCTGCACTTCCGGGTAGGAGGCACACACACCGGCTGTACTATCATTAGACACCGCACAAGCTGATCAGCGGGTGCTGGTCAACGGATTACCGCTGGCACCCACTGATCTGGAAGGAGAAAGGCAGGACTGTCAGTGGGGATGTGGCACTTTTGTTTTTCTGCAAAGCAGGGAATAAAAACCGTTACATCCCTTAGTAAAAGCACCTCACAGTGTACACATAAACACTGGTTAGGCACACATTTAACACTTTGATTGCGCTGGATGTTTAACATCTTGCCAGCCAGTGTCATTATTACAGTGACCGTGCATATTTTTATCACCGATCACTGTATTGGTATCACTGGTTCCCACAAAGTGTCAGATTGTTTGGGAAAAATATACCTAGTGTTTGTTAACCCAACAAAAAAAAAAGAAAAAATAGAGATCCTGGTCCCTTTAAAGCAGAATAAACAGCACAGTGCTTGTGCTATGTAATCTGCCCCCCTCTAATCTGTAAAAAAAAAAACCTGCCTGAACCTGACACTTCCTGTGTCCCCTCTCTGTGTAGACAGCAAAAACCAGGGCTTCTGAGCCCTGGCCACTGTTGTCTGTGATGTGCCTGCGTCGTCCGCAGCTGTCCTCTCTGCTCTCATCTCTCCCCCTCCCTCCCTGACGTCAGAGGGAGATCCCAACCCCTCCTGCAGAAGCCATCCATTGGAGTTGAAAAGCGGCCGCGAGTCACAGGACTGGCCTGAGGACAGCTCTAGTTATTTACAGGCCTTGTTTTTAAAAAAAAAAGACGTACACTGTGGTATGCTTGAGTTTACTAGAGGTGCTGCCAGTAATTGTGAAATGTGCCTTAACAAACACTTTAAATGCATTTTAGTGCACACAAATACAATAGAATACCCAAAAAAAAATTGATGTTGCGTCGAGTAAGTAGATACCAAATACGTCAAGATTTAAAATTTTGCACATCCAAGAAATGGCAACGACAGTACCTTAAAAAAAAAAACTCCATAGGTGCAGCTTAACCAAATTTGGCTCTGGAAGATTTTACCCCCTTCATGACCAGGCCATTTTTTTTCCATTTGGCATTTCACTACTTTAACTGGTAATTGTGCAGTCATGCAATGCTGCATGCAAACAAAATTGATGTCATTTTTTTTCGCACAAATAGAGCTTTCTTTTGGTGGTATTTGATCACCACTGGGTTTTTTATTTTTTGTGCCATTTTGCTATAAATGAACAAAGAGCATACATTTTGACAAAAAACAACAAAACATTCTTTTATTTGCTGCTATAAAACATCCAATCAAAAAAAAATTAAAAATGTAATTTCTTCATAAATTTAGGCTAAAATGTATTCTGCTACATGTCTTTGGTAAAAAAAAATCCCAATAAGTGTATATTGATTGGTTTGCGTGAAAGTTGTAGCGTCCACAAACTGTGAGATATATATACTGGCATATATTATTATTTTATTTTATTTTTTTATACTAATAATGGTGGCGATCAACGACTTAGCGGGACAGCGGGAAATCTGACACTTTGTGGGAAACTGGCCACGGACCTCCAGTGACACTAAAACAGTGCTAATAATATACACTGACACTGTACTAATGCCACTGGGTGTTAAGTGGTTAACATCTGGGGCAGCCAAAGGGTGAACTGTGTACCTAACAATGTTTACTGTGAGGTGCTTTTACTAAGAAATGTACCTGTTCTATTTCCTGCTTTGCAGGGAAACAAAAATGGGCACATCGCCGCTGTAAGAAGAAAGCTTTGTGTTTACATACACAAAGCTCTCTCCTGTCACTCACTCTGACGATTGGCGGGTCTCGGCCATAGATCATTGGCTGGGAACTGGTGATCGGCATGTGCTGTAGCCAATTTCCTCCCCGGAAATGTGAATTCATACATATACATACACATATATATATATATATATATATATATATATATATATATATATATATTATGTCATTCTGTGCAGCCGGCCTGCACTGTAGCAGTAAAACTGCAGTATGCGGGCAGCAAGTGGTTAAAGAATTTTTACAGGTTACCGGTTTAGAGTTAAATATGAGCGCGGTGTGATTTAGCCACTTCCCATCCATTGTACATATATAAACATCTTGGATGAGAAGTGATTATACCAGTATTATGGTTGCAACCACAGCCATGATCCTGGAGTCTGTTTGAGAGCCGGCAACCGGCTTCCAGGTAAAAGAGATACGAGTGGCTCTAATCGCCCAATCACTTTTACAAGGCTCAAAAGGGGGCCTCCCCTCCCGCTACCATTCTCAAGCTCTCCTGTTCCACTGGGGAGCCTGGGTCCACTGCAAGTAGTGGGGTCAACTGCATGCAGAGAAGGAGGAATCTCTTCCTCCCATTACAATGTGATGAATGAGGCAGGAGGCGACAAGGATTTTGTTACTTCCGGTTTCAGTTCAGCGTTTATCTGGCTGGTATGGTAAAAAGAGAAAATACAGTGTTCTATTTAAAAATTAGAAACATTTAAAAATAAAAAAGAATTAAAAAACACCCCCATCCCCCCACGCTCATATGCAAACATCCCACCTGTGTATGTAATGGGCGATTGCACCACACATCGTGCAGAATCATTGTGAACCTGAGAGCAAGAGCAATAATTCTAGCTCCACAGCTCATATTTAACTCTAAACCGGTAACCTGTAAAAATTATTTAACCACTTGCTGCCCGCATACTGCAGTTTTACTGCTACAGTGCAGGCCGGCTGCACAGAATCACATAAGAATGATTACACTATTTCCATTGATTTGCATAGGTCAACACAGCCTTACTCCAAGGGCACTTTGAAAATTCTTGTACACTATGTGCCCTGTATACACGTGTAAAAATATAGCATGTATGCATTTTTACGCAGTGCACCATATGTTACCACAACAGGTCCCTACATGTTGGGGTGCTTGAAAGCAGTGTCATTTGTGACTCTTCAGTAAAGTTAAAGAAGTAAGGATTGTTGTTGGATTTTACCATGTAGAAGCTTACCTTCTTTATTACAAATGTTGTAATTGTGTGGAGTGCTGCTGCAGATTAATCTGCCTGGTTAAATAGTCCGCTTTCTGTCCCCCGACACTCACTCAACATAGGGGACCCGGAGATTTTTTTTTTTTTTTTTTTTTTTTTTTTTTTAATAGCTGTAGAGCAAGCAGGGGGGTTATTCATTGGAGAACAGAATTTTGGAGTTCTCGCTCGCTCTTCCTTTGGCCCCCCCACTGAGTTTGCAGAGCGGGGCCAGGACAGGAGAGCTGGAGGCTGGTGTGCTATGAGCGGTGGAGGGGGAAATATGGGTAGAAGTGACAGCTGACAGGAGGAGTTAGGGAGAGGAATCCTGTGGACAGCTGAAATGTCATTGGTTGTTAAAGACACGGCGGCCCTGCTCCTTGACAACCAATAATTGCTGGTGTATTGCCCAAATACTAAACTCCGCAGAATACCAAACCCGTGTCACTTCCAGTTGCTTTAAACCATCATAACGTCCTGATCGTCATGAATTTCAGTTGATCGTCAGCAATAGTTGATTTTAAAAAACACCGGCAACGGACAATAGTCCGGTATATGAGCGGAGGTTTATACGCCGCTCATATACTAACCAAGAAAATGTCCGCCTCCTAGGCGGGGACAATTTTGTCCCAGTTTGCCTCTGTGTTCCTAACACACCAACATCTCCCGGTAACGAACTGTAGTCCATTGCTGGTGTTTTGTACCAACGGAATTTCATGATAATTAGCAAGTTATAATGCTTTAAAAAAAAAATGGAAGTGACACTGCACTTGGGCAGAACACCGGCTTTCTTTTCTTTACATTTCAGTTGTTGGGGGAGAAATCATGCTGACAGCTGAAAGAACAGAGCCAGAGGGTATCGGTTTCGGGTATCGAAGCATTTGCACGAGTACTGATACCCATGCAAATGCTTAGTATCGGTATAGGTGCAACCCTAGTTATAACCCCCGTCCATGTCTTTGTCTGGATCTCATAGGGGAGATTTCGCTTTTACTTCTGTCCTGTAGCCAAAACAGGAACAGAGAGGAAATTGCCCCAAAGTGAGGGAATCCTGGGGCTTCACCAGAACTAGTGTCCCCGTTGGAAGATTTCCCTTCTATTCCTGTTCTGGTGTCAACCCAAAATGTGGGATTTACGTTCACTTTTGATGATACCAAACAGGACAAATGGGGTGAATCTTCCGAACAGGGGCACAGACAGCAATAAAAACCCGGCAGGGGTTCAAATCCCTCTCCACTTTATTCAAAACTAAAAAAAAAAAGATTTGCTTTTAGTTACCCTTTAATTGATGATTCTTTAACCACTTCCCGACCGCGTGCCGTGTTTTCACGTTGGCAGTCGGGTTGCTGTACGCGAATCGCTGTAAAACGGCCGATAGGGGGCGCGCGCCCGCCGCACTCCTGAGTGGTGTGCCCGCGGCTCGGGCGGACCCGATGTCCGCCGGCGAGCCGCGATGAGCGGCCACAAGCAAAGAACGGGGAACCGCCGATGTAAACACGGCGGTTCCCCATGCTGACAGTGCAGGCATGGGTGATCTACTGATCCCTGTCACTGGGATCAGTTAGATCTCTCATACCCATGGTAGCCCAACCCCCTCACAGTAAGAACACACCCAGGGAACACAGTTAACCCCTAGATCTCCCCCCCTGCAGGTTAACCCTTTCACTGCCAGTGACATTTACACAGTAATCAGTGGACATTTACATTTCTGATTGCTGAATAAATGTAATTGGTCCCAAAAAAGTGTCAAAAATGTCCGACATGTCTGCTGCAATATCGCAGTACCACTAAAAATCGCAGATCGCCGCCATTACTAGTAAAAAATAAATAAAAACCACAGAAATGAATTCTCCTCATCAGTAAATGCGGCCACTTTTGCGCAAACCAATCAATAAACGCCAATTGTGATTTTTTTTTTTTTTTTTTTTTTTTTTTTTTTTATCACAAATATGAGGAAGAATATAAATCGGCCAAAACCGGTGAAGGAAAAAATGTTTTTTTTGTTTTGAGTTTTAGCAAAAAGTAAGAAATGTGGGTTTTTTTTTTCAAAATGGTTGCTCTTCTTTTGTTTATAGCGGTGATCAGAAATGACGCAGAGGCGATCAAATACCACCAAAAGAAAGCTCTATTTGTGGGGAAAAAAGACGCAAATTTTGTTTGGGTGCAACGTTGCACGACCGCGCAATTGTCAGTTAAAGCGATGCAGTGCCAAATTGCAAAAAGTGCTCTGGTCCTAAAGCTGGAAAACCTTCCGGTTGGTAAGTGGTTAATTGACACTCTACCTCCCTCCTCAGGGCCCAAGCACACTGCACTGCAACACACATAAGGCCTCATACACACGGACGTTTTTTGCAGCTCTCCATGTTAGTCAATGGCCCCATAAAAACGTCAGCGTTTTTGAGCTGTAGGTGGCGTCGGCGTTAGTAAGCAGAAAGTAGAACCCATGGCCATCGCGTTCTGAGGCTGTAACGTTTTGACGTTTTTTGACGCCACAAAACGCCAACAAACGCCACCTAATATTGTACCGGCGTTTTTTGACGCCAACGTTTTTAGGTTGAAAAATAGCAGAGGGATGATTTTTTAAAAAAAACGCCTATTGACGCCGACGCTCAAAAACGCCAATGCATAACGCCGAAAAACGTCTACTTTTTTTTTTTTCCTTGACGTCGGGCCCGACGTTTTGTTTATTTTTTTATATACGCCCGTCTGTATGAGGCCTTAAAATGCACCTGCAGTCAGTTGCGTTTCTATACAGTTTTATGTGTATTTATGTGCTTTTTATGCATAATTTATTTTTTATTTTTTTTGTTACTTTACAGACATGTTTCCTCTGACCTAATTGTTGTGGGTGAGAGTTGCGGTGCTATGTTTTTGTGCATTTACACATTTCTGTGCATTATGCAAACATATTGCATAAAATCGCAGAGCATTGGAACGCAGAGAAACACAGCATTGTTGTTTGAACATGACACATTAAATACTATTGTTTTCTGTGTGTCATTGCAGGTATCTACATTTCACCTTGGGGAACAATGCCGGTAACTGCACATAGTGTAAATGAGCCCTAAATTACATTTTTTATTCTGTTAACTGAGGCCTTCCTCCAATTGTTGGATAAGAAACTGAAGTAGTGCTCAGTGTTCATCTTTAGACCCAGTGCCACTAATCCAACCTTAAACTATATTATTAAAGTGAACACTGGTATTCTTATATTGTTCTCTTTGTCAAATACTGTGGCCATTCTCATTCAGAACTATATGCTCACATCAAAAAAAAAAAAAGGCGATGCATGCCCCCTATACAACGTAGACCAGCAGGCTTGCATTTTAGCACGCAGGCTGCTGTGAACGAGCCAGGTGCACCCAGATTGGGAGAGGGAAGATCAGTATCCCGAACCAGGCTACTATGCCTCTGTCATAAAAAGATGTCTGTCAACTGTTGTGAGCTAGCGTATAGGAGAAGAGAGCAGAGTGTTACCCTAATATGTTTGGCTAGGGTAGGAAAGCGACGAAGCTTTGCCACTTAAAGCCCAACTTCATGATAATAAAAATATTGACCCTTGAGGTAGAGCCCCCCCCCCCATACTGCAAAAGTTAATTAAGTTGCGTCTAGGGGATTTCAGAACAGTCATGTGATTATTATTATTTTATTTTTTGCTGTGACTTGAAGCAGTGCCTGTGTAATCTTGAGGTCTATGGACCTCAAGTCGCATCAAAGTAGTGCAGGGACTACTTTGAAGTCGTTGCAACTTGAAGTTGCACAGATATGAATGGTACTCATTGGAAATCATGGGATGCGACTTTACAGTCCCAAGTTGCAGGACAAGTCACACAAGTGTGAAAGGGGCGTTGGTGTAGAGAACACTTCTGGGTTTGTTTAGTAACGTTCTACAGAAAATGGGTTATTGTGCATTACAGCATTTCTATTCAAAATGTCAATGTTACCAACGTTGTTTGTTTTTGTTTAGCGTATTTGCTGATCAGTTTGATGCTCTGTATATGCCCACTGAGCCATCACTTGTTCCAACAGGTTCTCGGTGCAGCATAACTTTGAAAAACCCAATGACATCCGTGCTCTCCAGCTCATGAACCGCTGTGCACAGAACGTGATGGAGGAACTGAAAGACATCTGTCTGGCGTATGGCCAAAGCGATGAGTACAGCTTTGTCTTTCACAAGAAATCTAACTGGTACAAAAGACGTGCAAGGTCAGTAAATTCTTGGTACATGATACATTGCATAGAGCTGCACGATTCTGGCCAAAATGAGAATCACAATTTTTTGCTTAGAATAAAGATCACTATTCTCTCATGATTCTCGAGGCGTAACATCTTTCATATTCTACAAAAAAATTGGGCCAACTTCACTGTTTAGTTTTTTCTTTGAAAGTGTCCATTTTCCCAAAAAATTGTGTTTGAAAGACCGCTGCGCAAATACCGTGTGACATAAAATATTGCAACGATAGCCATTTTATTCTCTAGAGTCTCTGCTAAAAAATATAATGTTTGGGGGGTTCTAAGTAGTTTTCTAGCAAAAAAATTATTTTAACTTGAAATCAACAAGTACCAGAAAAAGGTTTGGTCTTTAAGTGGTTAAACTGACCTAATTTTACAGACAAAGTTCATTCCTTTGATCTATAACAAAACATTGCAATGTTTATAGTTAACACTGAGGAATGTTTTGAAACTTGGCAGACTGCCTGTTTTTTTTTTTTTTTTTTTTGACAGCTCTGAGCGACTCTGCACTTGTCACATAGAATCGAGGAAACGTCGGGTTGAGATTGTCAGGGGGGTTGAATCGAGATTGCGATCTTTTAACAATTAATCGTGCAGCTCTAACATTGCAATCATTTTTTTTTATTTTTGGACCGTTAACCTCTTCACACTGGCCGCACACATATATGCGGCCTCTCGGCGTGTGGACTTTCACATCGCGGGCCACATATATGCATCCCTGTGTAAACCACTTACCGTGCTGACAGCGCCAGAGTGGTAGCCGGCAGTTACCGGAAAGCTCCTGATGCATACTAGTAGAGCTGCATGATTACTCGTAAAAGAATTGTGATCTTAATTACCCCCCCCCCCCCGCGATCTCCATCCCGCATTACCGCGATTCTCAGTGCAGTCATAATGGAGACAGAGACACTAGAAAAACACCTGGCTGCACTGGGCGATCTGACTTGCGGGGCGACTCAGCGCGACTTGCAAGCAACTTCTGTAATAATAGAAGTCCATGCAAGTCGCCTGAAGTCTCCCCAGGGACTTGAGTCTCTATTTGGGCAGCCTGTCAAGTCTGAGAACACTGCTGATAAAAGAAGCAAAGAGATACAATGTTTCTACTTATCAAAGGAATGAACTCTGGTGTGTAGTATAGCTCAATTTAACCATTTAAAGACTAAATCTTTTCTGACGTGTGTTGCTTACGAGTAAAGATCCAGTATTTTCTGATAGAAAATTACTTAGAACCCCCAAACATATATATATATATATATATATATATATATATATATATATATATTATATATTTTAGCCTAGAAAATAAAATGGCGGTTGTTGCAATATTTTATGTCACACGGTGTTTGCGCAGCGGTCTTTCAAACGCAATTTTTTGGGAAAAATTACACTTTCAAAAAAAAAAAACCTAAACAGTGAAGTTAGCCCAATTTTTTTTTTGTATATTTAAGATGTTACGCCGAGAGAATCGTGATCTTTATTCTAAGCAAAAAAAATTGTGATTCTCATTTTGGCCAGAATCATGCAGCTCTACATAGCTAGCAATCGAGAGCTTTCCAATCATGTGACAGCCAATCACAGCGGTCACATGACCCGAATGCCCGCCTCCACCTCCCAATGTTTGAAACCCTTAAAGGGCTGGGAGGCAGCTGGCAGGAAGGGGGTATGGATAAATTCTGTCACATCCAAAGAAGATGTGTATAAGAAGTAAATCTTTTATCAGCTCTAGAAACCCATAAGTTATGTCGAAGTTGTTTTCTTTACTTTAGATAAATTTTGCATTACTATGCAAGCCTAGGGGAAGGCGAAATGGGTCAGAATATGGCCAACTGCAGGTCATATGCACCTGTCAGTGAATTCTAACAAGTCTCAAACTGATGTCAGCAACACAATTCTAGAGCCCATTGCATTTATCATCCCCCCCCCCCCCATCATATCCCCATATCATTCTTCATTTGTAATCTAGCAATTTCCAGTGCTGATCTGGGTAAAGGAGTGCTGGACTTATCAATCAACATACTTTCAGCAAAAGCATACTGAGCATGTTTTAAAGTAAAAAAAAAAAAATCACAATTTAACAAATATTGCCATAATCATGAATCGGCTGTTATTTATTTCCTTCCTCCCTTTATTTTTTCCAATAGGGACACTTCATCTTTCATGTAGGTCCCAGTAACAGTCCATTTGCTGTTTGCATGTTTAGAGGGGGCAGATACAACTTTAGCAATCCACCCCCTCTTTCTGTCCCTCCTCCACTAGGAGATATGGCTGCGCTTAGTTAACCACTTGACCTCTGGAAGATTTATTCGGCACTGCGTTACTTTAACTGACAATTGTGCGGTCATGCGACGCTGAACCCAAACAAAATGTATGTTCTTTTTTCCACAAATAGTTTCTTTTGGCAGTATATGAATACTGTGGCTATATATATATATATATATATATATATATATATATATATATATATATAAATTTTTTTTTTTTTTTTTTTACTTTCTGCTATAAAACTATCCAATAAAATAAAAAGTAAATAATCCTATTTCTTGATAAATTTAGGCCAATATTTATTCTAGAAATGGCGGTGATCAGCGACTTATAGTGAAACTGCAATATTGCAGCAGACATTCTGGCTCTAACTGACACTTTCAACACTTGTTGGTAACCAGTGACACTAATACAGTGATGAGTGCTAAAAATATGCATGGTCACTATACTAATGACACTGGCTGTGAATGGGGAGTGCAGGCCAATGGATAACCGCCAGCACCCGCTGATCAACATCTGCTGTGTTTAATCACAACATGGCCAGGTCGTCGACAGCGCTTTTGTGCCAGCCCCCCTACCTGGAACTGCCAGATCACGTACCTAGTACATGATCTGGCGCAGCAGAGCCGCCTTGCTGCCGTACATCTATGTTGTTTGGTTGGCAAGCTGTTCACAGGTGCACACCTGAACAGTAAACAAGTTCAGACACTGCTATTCCTCTGCATAAAAGTGGTATAAACATGGCTGGATCTAGGTGGAGTTGTTGGAGAGGACTGTGCCCCACCATCCTCCATGGATGCTGTGCCATTTGAGCTCCTTCTCACATCACTGTCCTACATACAGGGCCCAGGGTGCACAGCTCCTCTCCCCCCTCCCTTTTACATGGCACACAGCTCAGATTGATTCCCTAACAGACAACCTCTATCTACACACTTTGTAGCTGCCTGCTATGCTGCAGTTTTGACCTGTGATATTCCCAGATAAAAACAGCTGTGCAGCAAATCGTCCAGCTACACAGTGTGCAGATAGACGCTATCTGTAAGAGAATCGATATGAGTTGTGTGGGAGGGAGAGAGGAGCTGTGCTGTGTGAAGTCTTGAGCTCCACCTTAAACACAAATCGGAAGGAATAAAAAGCCACTCCCTCTCCTCCATGATTTCAACCATCCAGGAGTACACCCCATCATGTATGGTTTTTTGTTTTTCCTGACTCTGGTACTCCTGACTTTAGTAAAACCGAGCGGATTTAAAAAAAAAAAAGGGGGGGTTAAATTCCTTCTAGAATGTCTAATGTATATGTGTAAAGCACAGTGTTAATTGACTGCGCTATAAGTACCTATAATAAATAACATAAATTGAGTATTAACATTTAAGCCTTTTGCACACATGGCGTTTAGCCCCAGTGCATTGTACATTTAGATGCAGGTTTAAAGAATGGGCGCACTGTCCAGCCCAGCTGCTGACAACCTTTAGAAGTCTATGAAAGGCTGACAGCTGGACTGTGCACTAAGCGGTACTAATGTTCAGAGTAGTATGCTGGACTTTCATGCTTCAAGGCTAAAAATCCAGTGTGAAAGAGGCCTTAGTATCCGCACGAAGCAAACGTTTGATTTTTACCGACTACACTGCATTCTATACAAGGAAAATATTTGACAGTGCATATTTTGCAAGGGTTCATATTGCTTGTTTATATTACAATATAAAATGCAGTGATTACATTTCAAGATTAACATTTGTCACAACTGGGAAATATTTTTATTTTTTTTCCTTTTAAGCAAGTTTATGACACATGTGGTTTCACAGTTTGCCTCCAGTTATGTCTTCTACTGGAAGGAGTTCTTCCCGGATCAGCCAATCTTGTACCCTCCTGGATTTGACGGTAGAGTGGTATTGTATCCCAATGAGCAGAACCTAAAGGATTATCTCAGCTGGAGACAGGCTGACTGTAAGTAGCTATTTGTAATCTCAGCTCATGACTATGACACCTAAAAGTTTAATTTTTTTTTTTTTTTTTTTTTTTTTTTTTTTTTTTTACAAAATGTGGCCTGTGAATTCACAAAGAGTCAGTTCCTTATACTGATTGTATAAGTTGCATTTACATACGAGGTGTGTCCAGAAAGTAAAGAGAATGATATTTTAAAAATTATTTTATTGAAAAATTTTACAATTGAACAAAGTATGCACCTTGTGAGTGTACACAACGCTCCCAGTGAGTGTTTTTTCTCTTTTGTTCGTCGACAGGCACAGCGACTCTTAGGACTAAGTGGGTTATACTGCTCTCTTCAGGAGTTTACTAGTCAGAACAGGCATTTCTAACGGCAAAAAGAACAGTAACAGACGCAGTCCCCACTGGCAGATAACCCCACACCCAGCTCTGCTAGCTCAGTTCCTTTCTGCCTAGTGCAAGGAGTAGACCTGGCTCCCTGTTGGGATCTGTGGTACCTCTTTGGGTCCACTTCAGCTGTTCTGGAGGACAGCCTAACAGATGAAGACTGCAATAAAGTAGCCGTGCTGGGTTTTTAGATCCAGGTAGTCTCCCCAGCCGGTCATCCAGCGCGCGCAGACCTTAGCTCCGCGCTCCTGGCCAAGGAGTCCTTGGTACGCCAACGTAGTTCAAATGGTGGTGGACGTCCCCTGGCGACTCCCGCTTCGTGAGGACCTACTGTCTCGGGCCCATCTTGTATCCTGCTTTACCCTCACTGGCTTTAACGGCCTGGCTATTGAATCCCAGGTGTTGAGGGATCGGGGTGTCTCAGACTCAGTGATCCCCACCATGCTTAAGGCACGTAAGGCCACTTCCAGGAAGATTTATCACCGCACCTGGAGGGCTAATCTCGCCTGATGCGAGAATTGGAGGTGGAATCCCGGGTTCTGGCTTTTCTGCACAAGGGTCTCGACCAGAAGCTGGCGTTGAGTATGATCAAGGGTCAGGTTTCTGCCCTGACGATCTTTTTTCAGCGACCTTTGGCAACGCATTCTTTGATCCGTACTTTCATGCAGGGGGTTCGAC
>BLSH010446752.1:1114331-1130369 GCA_018402905.1 Glandirana rugosa | reverse complement strand
TATTGAAAAAACAAAAGTTGGATTCAAAATGGCCGACTTCAAAATGGCCGCCATGGTCACCACCCATCTTGAAAAGTTTCCCCCCCTCACATATACTAATATGCCACAAACGGGAAGTTAATATCACCAACCATTCCCATTTTATTAAGGTGTGTATATATACATACATACACATACACACACACACACACACACACACACACACACACACACACACTCATAAGTTTACATACCCTGGCAGATTTTATAGTTTCTTGGCCATTTTTCAGAGAATATGATTGATAACACAAAAGCATTTCTTTCACTCATGGTTAGTATTTGACTGAAGCCATGTATTATCCATCAACTGTGTTTACTCTTTTTAAATCATAATGACAAAAGAAACTATCCAAATGACCCTGATCAAAAGTTTACATACCCTGGTGATTTTGGCCTCATAACATGCACACAAGTTGACACAAAAGGGTTTGAATGGCTATTAAAGCTAACCATCCTCACCTGTGATCTGTTTGCTTGTAATTAGTGTGTGTGTGTGTATATAAAAGGTCAATGAGTTTCTGGACTCCTGACAGACCCTTGCATCATTCATCCAGTGCTGCACTGACGTTTCCGGATTCTGAGTCATGGGGAAAGTAAAAATAATTGTCAAAGGATCTGCGGGAAAAGGTAGCTGAACTGTATAAAACAGGAAAGGGATATAAAAAGATATCCAAGGAATTGAGAATGCCAATCAGCACTGTTCAAATCAAGAAGTGGAAAATGAGGGGTTCTGTTGAAACCAAACCATGGTCAGGTAGACCAACTAAAATGTCAGCCACAACTGCCAGGAAAATTGTTCGGGATGCAGAGAAAAAACACACACACACAACTTCAGGACTCTCTGAAAACCTGGTGTGGCTGTTTCAAGATGCACAATAAGGAGGCACTTGAAGAAAGATGGGCTGCATGGTCAAGTCGCCAGAAGAAAGACATTACTACGCAAATGCCACAAAGTATCCCACTTACAATACGCCAAACAGCACCGAGATAAGCCTCACACCTTCTGGCACAAAGTCATTTGGAGTGATGAGACCAAAATTGAGTTTTTTGGCTACAACCATAAACGCTTCATTTGGAGAGGAGACAACAATGCATGTGAAACACGGAGGTGGATCACTGATTTTTTGGGGATGTGTGAGCTACAAAAGGCACAGGAAATTTGGTCAAAATTGATGGCAAAATGAATGCAGTATGTTGTCAAAAAAATACTGGAGGAACATTTACATTCATCAGCCAGGAAGCTGCGCATGGCACGTACTTGGACATTCCAACATGACAATGATCCAAAACACAAGGCCAAGTCGACCTGTCATTGGCTACAGCAGAATAAAGTGAAGGTTCTGGAGTGCTCATCTCAGTCTCCTCACCTCAATATCATTGAGCCACTCTGGGGAGATCTCAAACGTGCAGTTCATGCAAGACAGCCCAAGAATTTCCAGGAACCGGAGGCTTTTTGCCAAGAGGAATGGCCAGCTTTACCATCTGAGAAGATAAAGAGCCTCATCCACAAATACAACAAAAGACTTCAAGCTGTCATTGATGTTAAAAGGGGGCAATACACGGTATTAAGAACTGGGGTGTGTGAACTTTTGATCAGGGTCATTTGGGTAGTTTCTGTTATTATTTAAAAAGAGTAAACACAGCTGATTGATAATAAATGGCTTCAGCTAAACACTAACAATGAGTGAAAGAAAAGTTTGTTTTATCATTCATATTCTCTGAAAAGTGGCCAAGAAATCATAAATTCTGCCAGAGCATGTAAACTTATGAGCACAAAAAAAAAATTAGAATTTTTATATATATATATAATTTTTTTTTTTTTTTTAGCTATACAGAAAATATTGTAAGGCCCCTTTCACATGTACGGACTGTTCATGTCCACCTGTCAGTTTTCCAGGCTGACCTGAATGGACGCTCCATGTACTCCTAGGGAGTGACGGATGTCAGTGGTGACATGTGTCCACTCACATCCGTTCCACTCCGATCCGCTAAATACAGATGGATGGAAACCCTATTTTCCATCCGTCTGGCAGATCGAATGAAAACAGACAGACGGTTCATTTTCATCCGATCCCCCTTAGAGGAGAGTGGAGCTCTGACAGGTCCATCCCTGCACAGAGTGCACAGACTGGCCTGTCATCCGTTGGCTCAGCGGGGATGAATGGATGGATCCCTGCTGAGCAGCGAAGCCCGTCAAAACGGGCTCCGCTTGTGTGAAAGGACCCTTAAAATAGAGTGTGGATTAGATGGACCTCCTACCTGGATCCTTAAGCTTGGAGGTCATATCTTCTAGCGTGTTAACCTCTTGTTCTTCTGGGGAGTGAATCACCAGAACAGTGCTCCCCAACACACTGAGTGCACACCCCAACTTTCCCAAAAGGTTCAAGCGTTCCCCCAGCAAATAAGATGACATGACAGCACTGAAAATAAAGGACAAAAAGTGAACATTAAAATGATGTTGTCATATCAGCTAGTTAGTAGCAAGCCTTTGCCCTATGGAAGGCCATTACCTGATCAGCACACTAAGGGCCCCCAGTGGTGTAACAATGGTCGCTGGCGCAAAGGCATAAGCTGCAAAATTGGCAACTTCTCCACCTGCCACTGCAAAAAAAAAAAAAAAAACACTGATTATATATAAAATATTATATGCAAATTCTAAGTGAACATAACTTAAAAGATACAAAATGCAATACACCAGTAGCAGTACCAGACAGGGAAACAGGGGACGGCAACAATGCTAGTGAAATGCCTATATGAACTACCTGTTATATTATTTCATTTTTCCTATGCATCAAACTATTTTTTTTAAAAATGGGAGCCGTTACTTTGCTAGCCCATCACATTTGCTTTAGTTTATTTTTCATTTGTAGGATAACCTTTTTTTTCCTCTATGAAACACATTTTTTAATTCTTTATTTCAAATTACTACCAAGTATTCCATTGAATAAGACAGGAGGAGCAGTGTTCACACACACTATAATTTTGCCTTGTACACGAAGGAACATACCTTTATAACTTAATAACAAAAGCATAGTAAAACATAAGTTATAAGAGAAAACAATCAAGTGAGCTTGAATGACCTATTAAAAAATTTGAGTGTCAGGAATATTACACTTATTTTTTTATTGTGTAAAAATAAAAAAAACTTTATACATATAGGGAAGGAGCTTAGAAGTAGAAATAAAGAAACCAAAAATAAAAAGCAGTGGGTGTGGGCAATCACGAAGCTTAAGCAATTCGTAAAAGGAGCAAATATCTGAAAAGGCCAAAGCTGGGGAATTGTTGAATATTTTTTATTGGCAAGCTACTTCCTGGTCTGTTAAGACTGAACCCCGTAGGGCCAAGTATGCATAAAACTCTGGTTTTAGCTCGTAGTAAAATAGATTGATTGAACAAGTTTATGGGGTCTTTCTCCTGGCAAACCACTGTCTTTATTGATTGGTTAATTCGTTTTCCTTACACACACACACACACGTATGCACCATGAGATTTAGATTTTAACCTAAAAACTTTGATCAGATCTATATCCCAACTACGACACTACCTGCCTGGAGTTTGCATGTTCTTCCTGTGCCTGTGTGGGTTTCCTCCCACACTCCAAAGACATGCTGGTAGGTAAATGCTAGTATATGTACGAAAATGTGTTAGGGACCTTAGATTGTAAGCTCCTTGAGGGTAGGGACTGATGTGAATGTACAATATATATGTAAAGGGCTGCGTAAATTGACAGCGCTATATAAGTACCTGAAATAAAATTATATAATATATATTACATACATGCATACATACATACATACATACATACACACACAAACATTTGTATGCCCATTTTAAGAATAGGGGGAAAAATACACTTACTTGTTAAAAGTCCAGCCCACCACAACCAGTCCTTCAGGTACCCATGTCCACCAGCACCTAAAATATAGACAAAGGCAATGTGACAAACCTTTAAAAACTGTACATACATTTTCCATCTTGGGATGAAGCCTTAAAGTGTAAGTAAAACCAAAAAACATTTTCTTCTCAGTTCTAGAATAGAGAAGACTTAAAATTTCGGCCAGGGTATTTTTGCTGCCTATGTCACACTATGGAAATTTCTCTTTGTCCTTTTCCAAAAAGACAAAGGAACTTTTCAGGATTTCACCTTACTTTTTGTACCAGAGACAATGAAAAAACAAATAGAGCGGGCAAATCCCCACAGTGGCAATAAAAACTTAAAGGGCCCAACCCTTTTTCCTACTCTGTGAAAAACCCCTGCAATTTTTTGGTTGTCTGTATCCCAAGAGACTTTCCTCCAAGGGAAATCAGCTAGCTTTCACTAAAACAAGTATTCCCACTGGAATATTTTCCTTCTATTCCTGTTTTGAGGACAACTCAAAATTTCCACTTTCAGCTCCTGTACAAATGGCTACCATAAAAAGTGTAAATCCTCTAACAGGCAATAAAACCCTGAAGAGGGTTCTATCCCTTGCACACTAAATTAAAACATTTTAAAATGTTTACAACGGTAAAGAAAAAGAAAAAAAAAAAAAAAGGAAATGAAAAGAAAGGAAGGAAAGAGGGATGGAGGGACAGCAGGCCCAGATCCCACACCACAATAGCAATATGTGTATTCCAGAAAGTTTAACAATCAGCAAATAAAGATACTCCATACACCTGATGTTTTGGTACTTCAATCATCCCAACACCATGGTTGTTATGGTGTCAGGATGATTGAAACGTATTATTTCTATTATTACATTGTAACATAAAATGAAACAGTTCAACTCACCATAATGCAGAATAAGTGGGAGCCCCGAGTGTGTCACTTGCCACTGTCGTCTGCTACCAGATGCCATCATGTGCCCCCAGCAGACTCCCTCCTTCCATCATGTGCCCCCAGCAGACTCCCTCCTTCCATCATGTGCCCCCAGCAGACTCCCTCCTTCCATCATGTGCCCCCAGCAGACTCCCTCCTTCCATCATGTGCCCCCAGCAGAGTCCCTCCTTTCATCATAGGTGTCCCCCAGCAGAGTCCCTCCTTCCATCACAGGTGTCCCCAAGCGGAGACCCTCCTTTCATCAGGTGCCCGCAGCAGAGACCCTTGTTCCATCAGGTGCCCCCAGCGGATTCCTTCTTTCCATCAGGTGCCCCCAGCAAAGTGTCCATCCTTACATCACACAGGTGTCCTCTAGCGGAGTGCCTCCTTACACAGGTATCCCCAGTAAAGTGTCCCTCCTTACAGCTGTGTACAGCTGAGGTGATGTGGGGGGGGGGCAGTGAGAGATGCTCCCCGCCCTGGCACACCACAGACATTGCAGGCGGCCAGGCGGAAGAATAGTGATGCGGGCATGCAGAGAGAGATGACGTCATCTCTGCTCGCCCGCCCCGCTTGCTCGTGGCTCTGTAAAGCCGCTCGCCCGCGGCCCTGTCAAGTCGCCCGCCCGCCGTGCAGGAGACTTGACAGAGCAGCGGACCTGCCATTAGGGACCCCTCGAGACACTCAGGGCTGCAGCCAAAACATTCCAGGCTGCAGTCCTGAAAGCCACCCCCTGGCGACGCCTCTGAAACTAAGAAAGAACAATTTCTAGCTCAACTCTCCAACAACCCGAATTGGCCTCACAGTTCATGTTAAAAAACAGGGGTTTAGATTACACACATTTGCAAAATACATGCATAAGCTGCAGAGGCCACGACAAGGCAACCCCAGTATTATCTGCAGTCCTAACTCTATACATTTTGAGAGCCTCCATAGTAGGATCGCATACAGGATATAATAATGGGAGCAGCATCTCTGATGGTATTTTCACTTATTTATTAGTTTTACTATAAGAGTATAGGAATGGCGACTGTTAATCTCCCATCTTTAACTGACATCACTACTGATATTGAATTATTGAAGTATGATCTACTAGATGATTTGTATTCTGCTCTTCCTGCCTCCCTTTTCTCTCCTACAGCCGTTTTGAAAGGTAAAATTCGGCACACCTTTTGTGGTAAATTTCAACATCTGGAAAGAATAATTAAAGATACTAATAGACAATGGTGGGACAGATTCTTTCTAAAAAAATATTGTGAGCATAAGATCACCCCTAGAGGCCTCAGGGTCCTCCAACAATGCCCACCACAGGTCGATATTGGAGGACAGACAGAATGGTCCACCATTGCAGAATTTTGCACCCTTAAATGGATGGGGGTTCTTACCTCCCACCGGACACAAAAACTAGAAAAGTATACACATGAAGTTCAGATCCTAATTTCTAGTATTACTGATCTCGGCCACAAAGTACCCTCTTCCTGGCTTCATATTTTAAAACAAAATACAAAAAGTGACGAAGATACTTTGATATATGGAAAATTAAACAAATTTAAATGAGATATTTTGGACTACAAAAACAGGGTTTTTACATGGAACAAAAAGTACCAGCACAATCCAGGGCCACAACTCATAACAGACCAACATCAGAGAGACCCTTATATCCACATGCCCACCAATAATATTTTAGGTTTATCAGCTCCCAGACCCATCCCGTCTCTTCTGGACTTGCAGTGCGCCCCCCCTGCTTTTCGGGGTACACCCAAGCCTCAGAAGAAGAAAAATCTTCCCCCCCCCCCCCCCAAGCCAGTCCGCAACAGTACTATTTGCTCTTTAGGTAAATTTTATAATAGACCTAGAAATAATCCCACATGTAACACCGGATCATCTATACCATCTAGAGTTAGTCCTAAGACGGTCCCCCATGTGCCCAGTCACTTGAATACCACTACATCCCATACCTTGGACAATTCTTCCCCGGTACATGGTGACCTTGCTTCTGGCGACAACCTCCAGTCTCCCGAAAGGCCTACCATCACCTTTGGTGGAGTCATCCCCCTTGACATTACTTCTTCTGTAGAACAGTCGTCTTTTTTAGTGTTCAGTCCTCCTCACACCGCCCCCAAAAAAAGAAAGCTTTCAGGAGGGGGTGCCGAGGAGGACGTGGGAAAACTGGAAAATCTGTCCAAGGTCCGCAAACTATAAAAATTTATAACTTGTCCTCGCACACCCTATCCCAGGCGGAAACTTCCCTCCTGGGGAAGGGTCTCAATTTTGCACCTACTAATAGGCCCAACCCTTTTTTATTATTTCAAGATCTTAATAAATTCAAACGAAATCTAACCTTAAAAAGATTTTTTTCAAATAAAGAGGCCAAACAAAATAGGCTGACCAACGTATGTTCCAACTTAGAACCTATCCCCACATCAGATTATCCCCTGTCGTCCCCCTCCTCTACCTCATTTGAAGTTGAACATAATCTAGTGGAAACTTGGGACACGTCACCCCCGGGGGATGAGTCTCTGGCACTGCTTACTCAACATCTATGCACCTCACCCCCCATCATCCACTCTTCCTTAAAACCTCGGTCTATTTTCTATCCCACTTACGCCAAAGGTCCTCACATTGAGAGTTTTTACAGGATTGTTTATGCAGATCTTCAGAAACTATGTAAAACTAGTAACACCAAGTCTAAAAATCTACCTCCATCCGAAATCACTGCCCTGAACATAGTCAAGTCTGAACAAGACATTGTTATAAAACCCGCAGACAAAGGTGGCAGCATAGTTATACAAAATAGAATGGATTATGTTGCAGAAGCCCGTAGACTACTTGCAGACCCTAAAGTGTATGCCCAAATCTCCAAGGATCCTACCAGCACATTTGCTGTGGAGGCTGAGACAGTGATTCAAAAGGGTTTGGATGAGGGGGTCCTGACGAAGACTGAAGCCAGTTTTCTTCGTAGGGACTTTCACTCTATCCCATACTTTTATCATCTACCGAAGATACATAAGAACACGGAAACACCTCCAGGTAGGCCCATTGTAGCCTCCATGGATAGTGTTACATCTGGCTTCAGCCTATATATTGATAAATTTCTCCAGCCCCTGGTTCATGACCTACCTACTTATCTTAGGGATGGCACTCATCTATTGGAACTACTAGACGCCTACAGATGGCAGTCCTCGTATGTTTGGCTCTCGTTGGACGTGTGCTCATTGTACATGTCCATCCCCCATGAGTTTGGCCTGATGGCCCTCAATCAGTTTTTGCACAATGATCCTACGATGAATGCCAGACAGATGTCGTTCATTTTGGAATGTGCCAGGTTTTGTCTCACCCACAATTATTTTCAGTTTGAGGACAAGTACTACCTCCAAACCCATGGCACAGCTATGGGCGCAAATTTTGCGCCGTCATATGCTAATCTGGCCATGGGCTGGTGGGAAAAACAATACATCCAGGAACATAACCCTTTTGCTGCACACATAATTTTCTTTGGTCGCTATATAGATGATATAGTGATCATCTGGGACGGCCCATCCACTACCATGCTTGAATTTATCCAATACTGTAACAATAATCCCTACCAATTATCATTTACACACGTGACGGACCCACACACCCTGGTTTTTTCTTGATTTGGAACTAGGATATGTGGAGGATAAGATTATAGCCAAAAATCACACTAAGCCTACCTCTGGAAATTCATTCCTACATTATCGCAGCTGTCATTTTCCCCCATGGGTACGTAATATCCCCAAGGGGCAGTTCTGCCGGATACGCCAGAACTGCACCTTGGACAAGGACTACGAAACAGAAGGTATGGTCTTAAAGAAAAAATTCTTGGATAAGAAATATCCTGAAAAACTAATAGACGAGGCCTTTGAACTATACAGACCTGGCAAACCCAAACCGTCTACTCATTCAGACTCTTCTTCCCAACCGGTACGTTTCATTACGATGTTCCACAATCAACATCGTCAAATGGAGGACATTTTTTCTAAACATTGGGGTATCCTGTTGCAGGACCCCCTACTTAAACAATCCCTATCCACCAGGCCTAAGATAACCTATCGACGAGCACCTAATCTCAAAAATAAACTAGCTCCTAGCAAACTGAAAACATGTAAGAGTATGGTTATACAAAAACCTACTTTTTCTTCATTGGTGGGTATGTATCAATGCCGAAAGAAACCCTGTAAAACGTGCAACTTTGTCAAGCACAGACAATTATCCTTTCAGGTTAAGGGTAAAAGTTACCCTATACCGGACTTTTTCAATTGTGCGTCTGACTTTGTCATCTATGGCCTCTCTTGCCCTTGTGGACTAGTGTATGTCGGTCGGACTACACTGACCCTGAGGTGCCGTTTTGGACAACATAGACGGGCCATAGAGGGCAAAAAAGACCACCACAGTGTTCCTCGCCATTTTTTGGAAGCGCACAAGGGATCCACGGAGGGATTGTCCACGTGGGTTATAGAACAAATACCCGGAACCCTACCCCGTGCAGAACGCTTCAAAAAATTATGTGCGAGAGAAACATTTTGGATATACACTTTAGACGTTCTTTCTCCTGGGGGCCTGAACGAATGCATAGAGATATCCACTATTCTCTAGCCTGTTACATTATTTTGTTTTCTTCCCCCCCCAGAGTCTATATTTAGGATCCAGTATTCATCATTTTTCTTGTGTAGTTGCGCACATGTATGTACATGTGTGTATGTATATATGAGAAAATGATTTCATGTGTTTTTCATAGGTATGTATGTGTATTGTATGTATACACATATATATATATATATAGATACATATATATCCTCTACTATTATTATTATCATTATTATTTTTTCATGCTATTATTATTATTTTATTATATTTTTATATTTTTTTATTATTATTTTTTTATGTTTTACTATGTATATGTTTTTATTATTTTGTTATTATTATTATTATTTATATTTATTATAATTTTTATTTTATTTTTCTAATTTATTTTTCTATTTTATTTTACTAATTTAATTATTCATCATTTTTTATAATTAAATTTTCATTATTTTTCCTTTTTATGGTATTACCAATATAATAATCTTTCACTATAGACAAATAAATCTTTACTTCCATAGGTATCCCATATACTCCTTTTATATACCCCTTTTCTAGCTACGGTTGATGTATGAGAGGAATTTTTCCTCTTCTTCCAGTATATATACAGATATACATAGGATTCCTTACACCAGCTGTGTCCCCCCAAAAAATAGATCGTCCATCTTTTACCAGGTTGCTGACAGGAGTCACAATGTTGTTTGTTGTTGTCGTTTTTCTTGTTTTTTTAGGGTTTTTCTTCTTTTTGTGCCAGTGCGATTTATTCATACACTACATTGCTCTTTCATGTTCCACACTAGGTTCCTCTTATTATGTTCCTTTTTACAAATCACCTTTGAGATCATGCTATATATTTTCTGTTCCCCCCCCCTCCTTCTTTTCCTTGCCACTCCTCCTCAATAACAACTAGGCATGTGTACACATATATATAAGGACTGTTGTATGCATCTCTTCCATTGCACCGGCTCCCTCTACCTGCCTGACGAAGTAGCGCAGGATCCCTAAACTTCGGACCTGCAGCTAAGGAAACGCGTCGCATTACAGTGACGTCATTGCCCTCGGACACACTCGGCAGCGCTTCCCAAGCCTCTACCTGTACTGTGCTGCACAGCCGGCTTCATTATAAACATCATGGCGGCCGCAGGAGCGGCATGGGACAGTTCTCTTACCCGATGAAGCTGAGGACATTGACGTGTGGATACCCTCCCTAAAGGGACAGTCGTTGCATGCCCTATTAACACTTGGAATCTGTGAGTGTTTTTAATCTGTTGTATTAAAGCCTAACTTTGCTGCTGCACTCAGAGGCGCCTTCCTTTGTTTTTTTTGTTACAGTTTTAGTGGACTGCTGGATCCGGGTCCACGCCATTCAGGCTGCCCTCAGCGCAGAGCTGCACACCTTACGGACTTAGCCCTACATCCTCCCCAGGTTTTTATTGTCTCCCGCCCCCCCCCCTTATTATGTTTTAAGTTTTATTTTTATTAGCATGGTTTATTAATCTGCCATCTACGTATTATACCATTATTATTATTATCTTACCCCCCCTCCCCAGGTTGTCTCCCTCATGCATGTCAGAATAATCCATTATATTGATTACATTTTAAATAACTATTTTATGTACCATCAGAGTTGCGCCCCAACACTTGCTTCATGGATAGGTGAAGGGCAGGTATGCCTGGAGGGAGCTTACAGAGACACCCAGCAAATAGCACAATGGCAGCGAAGGCGTCCAGTGTGCCCCCTCATCAAATAACCAACAGTACAAACAAAGGGCAACTGCCCCAACCTATAACTGGCCTTAACAGCAAGGAGCAACGGAAGGGTCATGCATGTCAAAACAACAAGAAAAATTCCCAGCTCAACTTACAAAAAAGCCTGCAACAAACCAAATTGTCCTGTCTTAACAGTTCACGCTGTTTTCCTACCTGCCCGCATCCTGCCCTGCTCAGATAGATGCAAGAGCCCCTTTTTCTTCAGAATGACACTGCTGCCAATCAGGATGCTAGAAAACACAGCGAGTGCCAGGCCAATGAGAAATTCATAATTAGTCTTGCTTGATGTAATGCTTGCATCAAAGGTCAGGTTTTGGTAAGTAGAGTTAGACAGGCGAGCTTCATTCACAATCTGGCAGACCACTCGACGTGAGGGGCAGGTGAGTGTCACAAATGTACCTGCAAAGAAAAAACAATAAATTAATATTACTCATAAAATGACTAACATTCCCCAACACTACATTGATTGCATAGCTCTACACAGATTTTACTAGCATTTCATACATTTATTAGCATTGAGCATTTCTGAGGCAAAGCCCTGTTTCTAGCTCTTCCTTTAAAAACCCAATAACAGGTCGGTATGCAACATGGATAAAAGTCTCAAACTATGTTGTGTTTGTTTTATAAGCCAGTAGTTTGGGTGTGGAGTTAGCTACCAGAGCATAAATTTGCATGTGTGTATTGTAGCCCTCTCACTCCACAGGTTAAGACAAAACAGACCCAGGATACATTAGAAAAATATACATAAAAAAAAAAAAAAAAAAAAAAAAAAAAAAAAAAAAAGGGAAAGACACACACAGTTTTATTTTAAAAGGTTGCATGAAAATAAAACAAAACAGAAAATAAATCCTTGCCATCTAGGCTCTTACCAAACATCTTCAGTTTCCCTGAGTGGTGAAGGGCTTCTCCCAGTCACCCACAAAACAAAGATAATGCAAACCTTTTGCTTCAGTCATAAAGCAAACTTCAGTTCAAGCTCTCTCAGGTTTTATGGATCCTGACTCCCAGGCCAGAGCAATCATCTGATCCAGACCTGCTTTCTTTATACCACCTGTAGGTGGATTGCAAAATCTGGTCCGGAACCAACCCTGCCAAGGTCACTGGTAAAACCCAGACTGGATTCCACCTTCGTTTCCTGCAAGTGAATGCATGCGAGGTGAAACATCCATCGATCACCTCGTCTTTCATATTAGAGATATTCTCCATCTATAGATCACACATTACAATATAATTTTTCTTTCTGAGTTGGGCATTCACTCTATGTGGGGACTGTTATTCATTGCACATCAACTCATACAAGCGTAGGTGCATATGTCCCCTCCAATCATTTTGAGGGGCTATCTGCCTGCTAATGGCCATCTTTAGGGCAAGGACTTTGCTTCAGCATAAGTCAATGGGAGTGCAAGAACAGCTTGATGCAGCAGGCCAACTGCAGATTAGAAGCAAAGCATATGTAAAAGAAATCAAATGGAAATTGGAAGCCTCTAAAACTGATCTCCAATGCAAGCTGAATTCTCCTGAACGCATACTGCATTTGCCCATCTACACACACTGTACATGGGCTTTAGTGACTAGTGTTGGTCAATGACCAATGGAGTACACAAACCCATGGCAACCAAAATCAGAACTTAGCAGAGCAAGCTGAACAGACTGAAAGCAAGTAGAGTGCAAATGGAGTTTAGTGGAATATAAAATAGATTATATATTTTAAGAGCAACACTAACTCGCAGAGGACCTAAATCACTCTGGAGGTGAGGGAAAATTGCAAGGAATCCTTGAAATCTCAAAACCAGGATGTATACACAACCTATGGGTTATGTGTCTAAAAAACAGACTCTTTAAGAGAATCATTTAAAAAGAACAATGACAAGTATCCCATAGATAAAAAAGGTAAAAGAAAACCAGAACAGACTAGAAAAGAAAAGGGAAGAAAGAGAGAAGATAGTAAAAGGGAAAGAGGACTACCGCAGTGTTCCAATTCCTTAGTAACCACCCAACTATAAAGGGAGGGCAAAAAAACGGGGATTCAAGGCGGATCTTCCTTAAGATGCCATAGTTCCAGATGAGATTATGGGTCTCCAATTTATCACGGATTCTAGCTGTCAATTTCTCCATTAATTCTAACATATAAAGCTTCCTCTGACACTTTAGTTATTATGCTGCACGAGCACTCTCAGCACAGTGAGCCGTTCTGACACATACAGTATATGTGACTTCTTTGTGTTAAAAAACACCCATATATGCTTATGGATGTCAGGAACTGGTTATTATCAGCTACAGCTACCAGAAGTTTGATTTACTTTTCTAACCTGCCTTGAAACTACCAAAGGTGTAAGTTCATTTTCATCAACATTTAAAAAAACTCTCCCTATGCATTTTCAAAAAAAGGAAATTTGGCCAGCTGGAGAAATGTGCCATCATCCCTGGGTAGAACTACAAAGACAGTACCTTCTGGGGTGGGACTTTACTGGCACTGATAGATAAATACAAAAGTATATATAAAATATATAAAGATTTTATTGGTACATTCTAAAAATATAACATGTAGATACAATAAAAAGATTTGGAGACATGCTATAACAGTTGAAACACAGCAAGATGATTTACAGGCATCTAACGCAGTTCAGAGTTTCCATCATCAGAGGTAGCCTGAAATAGCCATGTGAGGCATCTTCCAAGAGTGACTGATCAAATAGGGTGAGGGCATGTCATAGAACAGTGGTTCTCAACTCCGGTCCTCGGGACCCACCAACAGGCCAGATTTTAAGTATTACCTTGGGGAGATGCAGACTAGAAAACTGCAATCACTGAGCAGCAAATGAGATCACCTGTGATGTATTTCAGTTATCCTGAAAACCTGGTCTGTTGGGGGGTCCCGAGGACCGAAGTTGAGAACCACTGTCATAGAAGATAAAAAGGATCAAATGCCAAATGAGGACAGGCAAGACCCCACCATCTGATGGAGCCCCAGGTGTATCGGAATAGAGCCTGCAAAAATTCCAATGCATGCGGCCAACAGGTGGTGATGTCTTAGGGAATTATTGATGCTAGGTGGTATATCAAAATACCTGGAACCAGGAATCTGATATTCGTAGCTGGTCACATACACCCCTAAGAATTATAGGGTAAATGCTTGTAGGGGGATCGCGTTGCAGACGGGCAGAACACTTGAAGCAGTTTGGCCCAGACAGTCTAACAGGAAACTTTATCACATGCCCTAATGAATGCAGCACATCCTGCAGTAAGGCTGACCAGGCCCTATCAATCCTCTTAGGGGTGTATGTGACCAGCTACGAATATCAGATTCCTGGTTCCAGGTATTTTGAAATACCACCTAGCATCAATAATTCCCTGAGACATCACCACCTGTTGGCCGCATACATTGATTGGAATTCTTGCAGGATCTATTCCGATACACCCTGGGCTCCATCAGATGGCGGGGTCTTGCCTGTCCTCATTTGGCGTTTGATCCTTTTTATCTTCTATGACATGCCCTCATCCTATTTAATCACTTACTCTCGGAAGATGCCTTACATGGCTGTTTCAGGCTACCTCTGATGAAGGAAACTCCGGACCACATTAGTGCCTGTAAATCATCTTACTGAGTTTCAACCATTATGGCATGTCTGCACAATCTTTTTATTGTATCTGTGATGAACGCATGTATCAGATCACTGCCCTCCTCACTAACTCGTGACAGGGGACTGCCCGATCTCCCACCGCGATTGTCACTAACGCAACAATGCCACTCTCAGCTGCTTCCAGCACAAAGATTTTCCAGCTTGTGGGACCACCATCTAAGTGCCAGCAACCTAAGAGTGATTGTCACCGGGCCAATTTAAGTAATTAACCCTTTCACTGCCGCCACTTCTGGATACCGGCCAGAAGACCCGGATCTTAGCAATATCACTTATGATTTTAGAATAATCGCCTGTAACACGCTGTCACTACAGACAGGAATATTCAGATGATTTATCCTAAACAGTAGCACTATTCAAAGGAACAGGTTCATTATAGCTTGCAGTAAGAGCTTTAGGGACAAGATTAACACTTTGTACCAATTTTGACCTTTTCATTATTAAACCATATTCTGAAGATAAAATATTTACAGAAAAATGGTTTTACAAAGCAATTAGAGACATAGTATACAGCAGCAAAGAGATAAGGAAGAAGGGAAAGGAGAAATATACTTGCAGTGAGTCCAACCGGTTCTCAGATGTTTGTTCTTTGATGGTAAAGTGAGAACTGAGAACTGCCCAGTCTATTCCCCTTTTCCCTGGAAGCAAAGGGTGGGGCCATATACCCCTGACCACTCACATGGGTAAGAGGGCCCGTGGGCTGTCCAGGGCGGACGATGGAATAACAACCCTCCTTAATATGATTTTGATACAGAAAATTGCATATCTCTGGATATGATCACGGTGCAGCCCCAACACTAAGGGATTCTATCTCAGCATGAAAGTTGCATTAAAATGAGTCCAAAGAAACTATCTGTGGTTTCCTGTATGATTGGGTCCCTGGACATTTGAATTCATTTTGCTCAGTGTCCAATTCCACATTCAACTATGTACTTTTTATTAAGATCGTTCCTGTCTGAAGTTATGAAACATGGGTGAATTCCTAAGCTTTAAATTGATTAGGGGTCTCTGAAAAGGTCACAGCTGCCTCTTTTTTATGATACTCATTATCTCAAGGCATCTTGTGCTATCTCTTAATGGATCTGGTTTATTTGTTTATGATCAGGCCTTGCAAACTCCTCCAGATCTTTTGGGGCCTTGCAAGATGATCCAGGAATTCCTACCCTGAAAAGGAGGGGGGAAAAGAGTGGG
>BLSH010446752.1:1061821-1085068 GCA_018402905.1 Glandirana rugosa | reverse complement strand
CAAGCATGTATTACTTTTTTGCAAATGAGCCTGAAAAGCATTACAACCGAGATCAGCGGATCGTTGGTGCAATGCCAGCCTCCTGAAGACTCTTCGTCCAGCTCTATGTCTGTACTGAGTTACATAGCTGGAGTAATACTCAATGGGCTAAGAGTGTAATGATCACCACATTTGTGTTCCATTAAGAACTAGAAGTCCATCTGCCACAGTGGTAGAGAATACTTGTGATTTATTCATTCACACATCTCTATGAATGGCAGCATGCTATACTCTAAATAAGAGTGTAACATGGATCATACTATAAAAGATGGAGTTACTGTAGCCTTTATCAGCCTTGGTGCCCAGAGAGCTGGCCCATAGGATTGCCAAGAGTAGTTACAATATTTTTATTTCATATTTGTTAAAGAGGAAGTAAACTGTGCCTAATTTTCTTTTTTAAAAAACCCTGCAAAGTAAAGGCATAATGTGCTAGTATGCCTTAAAATGAAGCTCTGTACTGCCGCACTGTCAGCTCTGACAGACGCTTCCATCATCAACCGGTCTTCCTTCTGGGTTCGCGCCCTCCGGCCGTGAGATAACGTCATTCCCGCGCATGCGTACGGGAATCAAGGAGCTCTGAAGGGATGCCACGTATACTGTCCCTTCAGAGCGCATTCACTGGTGAAATTACCGGCTGCATGAACTGTGAATACCTCCTAAACCGTGAAGGTTTAAGATATTCATAGTACCTACAGGTAAGCCTTATTATAGGCTTACCTGTAGGTACAAGCCTGCAGAGTGGGTTTGCAGCCTCTTTAATGTTTAAAGTGTATGTAACATCAAAAGGTTTTATTCAATTCCGATAGAGTAGGGAAGGTTTAAAAGCCATTATAGGCTATTTTTTTACTGCATGCGTCTCATTCAGGAGATTTTGCATCATGTCCTGTCCTGGAGGTGCAACATAAAACAAGAGAAAATTTCTTAAAGTGAACAGAATTCCAGTCTTAAGGCCCATACACACGATGTGAATTTCAGACAGGAATTTGTGTTAGACGGCCGATTGTCCGAAATTCTTACCATTAGTATTCTCCTTTCGACAGCCGATTCTGATTTTTCATAAGAAAAAAGCTGGTTGTGCAGGCTATACATTTTTTTTCGCACGGCAACTCAACGTCCGATTTTCGTATCATTAGTACGGTTTTTGTACGAAAAAAATTGTATGATCACGACTACGCATGCCCAGAAACGGAAAAAAAAAATACATAGAAAACTATTCAACACATTACGTCACTTCTGACGTTGAATTCGGCAATTTTCGTATTGTACGCTCTTCACTTTCGACATGAGACTAGCATCCAACAAAAAACAGACGTTCTATTGTCCGAAATTTGCATCGGGTGTACGAGGCTTTAAAGTCATCACACGAATAGATGAACCCATTGGAGGTCCATTGGAGGTCTTTCCTCACCTTTTGTTTGGATGACAACTTGAATAACTTTCTGTCTCAAAGACAATGATTATCAGGGCAGGTAGCTGTATTGTTTTCAGAAACGGACAACAGTGAATATCAATAGACAGGGGATGTTTTATTAAGTGTCTCCTCTCTTAACAAAAGTGGCAAAATGGAACACAAAGGAGAGGCTGAATGAGATTCATGAGCAAATAAAACCAGTATAGACTCTACTTCCTAGTACACAGGGTCCCACTGCCCCATTCATTCCTATAGGTCAGTGGTTCTCAACTCCGGTCCTCAGGACCCACTAACAGGCCAGATTTTAAGTATTACCTTAGGGAGATGCAGACTAGAATACTGCAATCACTGAGCAGCAAATGATATCACCTGTGATGTATTTCAGTTATCCTGCAAACCTGGCCTGTTAGTGGGTCCCGAGGACCGGAGTTGAGAACCACTGCTATAGGTGAACCATATTTCTAAGGACAGCTGGAATATGTCTTACCAATAGGAATGAATGGGGCCACGCCATGCCTGTCCAATAAGAAGAGGATCTGAGGGAAGCATTATTAGAAAGGCAGGGTCGCACCATGAAGATCACTGAAATGGGGAGGAAGCTAAATATTTAACCCAGTAGGCTGCACTCCGGGGTGTTGTGGGATTTATTATGGGTCAAGTTCACTAATAGTCACTTGGGCATCCGTGTGGATACATACAAATAGAACATTTGACCAGGCCCTAGATTCCGATTGTTTGCATCCAGGGACAGTTTTTCTGGCTGCACACCATTAATAAAGCCAGTCATTTTTTGTACATGTCAATTGGATCTCCTTGAATCATCTGAAACGTCTCCCCATGTACCAAATACTTAGCACACAATGACTGATAGAAGAGACAAGATCAGACAAAAGATTTTTTTTTTTCATTTTTTTTACTTCTTATTCACAGGCGAGAAGGTAAAATAATGTAACTTTTTTTTTTCTCTTTTCAGTTAAACAAATAAAAGGAACAAAATATATATAAAAAAACAAAACTAGAATGTAAACACAGAACTTTAATACAATTCTGTTAAATAGTTTCTAAAAAAAGTTACCTATTTCAGGTACTTAATTCAGCTGTAGAAGTGGCAGTTAAAGGAGTGCTCCACCCAAAACAATTACTTTAGTATGGCTGGATAGTGATTAGGACATACCTGTGTGACGTCACGATAACCTTTTGATTCCTGCGGCCATCTTTATATATTAATTTATATATAGTTAGAAATCTGACAAGATTGAAGGCCCACTATAATGAAAAATATTGTATGCTGATAATTATGTGGAGGCTATACCTGCAATAAAAGTAAATATTTTTTTTTTTTATTTCATGGGACTTTATTATATTTTCTCCACATTTACATGAAGGACAAGCGGTCCAGAAAAAGTTACAGTTAAATGGGTTGGGGCAAACCATATACCACTGGTAGGGGTGCTTGAAATGCTTTATTTACAGTATATGATTTAAACCTTTTTTTTTCAAAAAAGAGAAAGAACTGTTAAAGGATAAGATAGATAGAGTTTGGTTTCAATTTATTTGTACCGTACTTATAGTCCTTTTAAAACTACGTGTCCATTTAAAATGACCTTGTCCACAGGGTGACAACGCTGCATGTGTAATTTAACTGCAGAGGAAATGGCGTGGACACCCTTTTAAAGGATGTGAGAAAATAATGGATCTATTAGCAGGATCGCCAGGTTATAAAACGATCTTACATGGAGGGATAAAAGGAAACCAAAAACTTCTAACTTTTTGTGTCATTTTTATTTTGTTCATAGTTTTGCTTTAGTGTAAATATTATCAACGTAGGTTAGTATTTAAAGAAAAAAATCTATAGTTTTATTATATATTTACACAGGGGCTGTATTGGACCATTACAAACACAATTTAAGCTTCCTGCTTAGTGATACGCTTTACTTATTCTCTTGTCTCAGTTCAGGTCTATAGGCAGAGCAGTGGCAAAAGACTTGCTGTGGTTGTTTCTCTGAGCAATCTAATGAAAACCGTATGCAGTCTGCAAAATAATGGGTTCTTTAAATGCATTAGGATTTTCTACAGCAGTGGTTCAGCAAAGATACAGACTGCACTGTCTGTTACAAAGATAGCCGCTAGCGGAAAACTATGATATAGCAAGCATATAAAAAGGTGAGTCTTATGTCTAAGGCTACTTATAGATACAGTCAGTAAATAAAATGTAGAATTCCCAAAATAACTGTTGTTCTTCAAGGAGAACCAGCTTCAAGCAGAACCAGCTTAACAACTTGGCTTTTGCCTGAATTAATTATAATAAATATTAATAAAATCTTAACCCAAACATCAAAATCGCATATAATTATTAATATGCTGAAATAATATCCAAAGATATTTTTAATCATTTGTTCTAGCACTTCCTATTATGGGGTGACAACTGATTCCCATTTTCTCATGTGTGTGATCCTTTCAAATGTGCTTTAATAAACTGAAGCTGGCCATATACTACTGGAATCTTCGCCTGTACTAGCAAAATTTGCTTGGTAGGTGGCCCTATCGACGCCCTCTCGCTGACTGCAAATTCAAAAGAATCAGGCAGAAAACTGTTGGCTGAAAAGTGGTTGCATCCATTGTCAAAAAAAAATATTATTTGTATTGCTATTTCAATTCTGATGTTATAATGAAAGTGTATGCTGCGACTATAGATCTGCATTCATTTTATAGGATGTATCTAAGAAACCCCAAAGGTTTGACAGCTGCTACTATTTCAACTTCTAGACCTCAATGCTGATACCTAACTCCTGGAGTCCATATAAATTCTAAAGCCGGCCATAGAAGGCCACAGGTTGCAGGAAAGAAAATTGCTCCATTCCCCCATCAACACAGTCTGTGTTGATGGGGGGTTCCCTCCCGTGGAGCCATTGTATCCCCCTGGCAGGGGGCGCGGGGAGCCGGAACACACAGTGAATATTGCTAGCGGCTATAGCCGCTGGCATTAATCGCATAAAAAATCCGCCAGGCTGGTTGTACCCAAGTTGATCGATCAATCAACTTTGGTACCATCAGCCTGATAATATATAGTTTGACTCTCTCTAGATCAAGGGTTCCATAGTTGAGAGGAATGTAAACAACTATGTGGCTCTGTTATTTGTAGTACAGTTATGCACAATCAGGACCTAGGAGATTCCATGTGTTATCCACATGAAGTCAAGCTGTTAGCACATTAGCAACTGCTGACCACAGAGAAATGCTGGCCATACACTGTTAGAATTTCAGTGGGTTTCTGATGACCCAGCCAAAATTCACTCGGTGGATGGCCCTGTCAGCACCATTCAATCCTTCAATTGAACAGTCAAAGGAGCTGAGCAGCAAATTGTCACCTGAACTGCCCCTGCATCCAATCAGATGCAGTCACTGTTGGGAGTATTAGAACACAGGAGCCACAGCAGGAAATTCATTTATTCATGTTGTAGAGCATGAGGCTGGGTTCACACTGTGTGCGGACACGGCTCACAGCAGGGGGCCCGGTGCATCCATGTTCTCCGTTTCAGAGATGAATCAGGCCCGGATTTTTGCCTGAATTCTGACCTGAAACTGAGCCAAAGATGCACAGGACCCTTGTGCAATACGCTCCACAGTGCCCTGGAGATATGTGAACCGACTCCATTGAGAGCCAGTCACAGTCTCCTGTCATGCAAATTGGATGCGGAGAAACATGCATCCAATACAAACTAGTGTGAACCCTGCCTGAATGGAGGAATCTGTCAGCTTGAAGACTGAATTAAAAAAATCTATGCGTGTATAACCAGCCTTAGGTTGGCAATACATGATTTGAATCGTGTATGGGCAAGATAATGTACCAAGTTCATCGCATGCTGGGTTTTACCTGTGATTATCGCTAGGGGCTGCTATAGCCGCTAGCAATAATCACTGTCTTCGGCCAGCGAGGACGGCTTCCCCCGCCCCCCCCTCCCCTGACCCCCCCCCCCCCCCCCGGCAGAAGACAATGGCGTGGCAAAAGGGATTCCCGCATCAACAGTGTCTGTGTTGATGGGGGAATCAAGCAAATTTCTTTCCTGCAACCATGGAATTCGCTCTGTGTATGGCCGGCCTTACTCTCTGTTCAAGAGTTGTCCTAAGATAAAGCAAAGCTAATCAGGGAAGCCAAATTAAATATTTTAAAATTAGGATTGCACAATCAATGTAATACATCTTGCATGAATTCAGTTGTGACTGGTTCTCTTTGGGATCTTGTCATGTGACCTTAAGCTTACCATACATGTTACAATCTGGCTGCACAATATATTTTATATTTACCAAAAAAATGTATTATGAAAGCCAACCTAAACTATGCAATCAGACAAGCCCTCACACTACATAATAAGATTTTAATGTTTGTGGCAGGCCTAAAAAAAATTCTGTCTGTTGCTTTTCTTATTAGATACATGGTAGCATCAAATCTTCCTTCGAAAACTCTGATCAATGTAGTGGTAGGAAGAAGTGGGATGGACAAACTTTGCAGTAGGCCTCAGTAGGTAAGTATCTGAACACAGCAAGCTGCCTAATCACCCTCCGCTCCATAGTAAATTTTGAGCATCACATGGAGTTTTCCTTTATGGGGATAAAGTTGCTCAGATCATTGGCCACTCAAACAAAATAAATCGATCATTAACATGTACTGTAGAAGTTGACAAATTGGCAAGATAGTCTTTAAGCAGATGCGATTACCACAACACTGTACAGCGTCACAATAAATAGATTGATCAAACAAATTCCCAGTGACCACACTGACCAAAAGCTGGTAACAACCTGGAAATGTCTGTTTTACATCATAAAAATACTTAAAAGTTGGGCCAAACCAATATGAAGCTATTAATACTGCCCTGCTTTCACCAGACTTCATCAGAACTTGGCGATGATGTCATAATGTGGAATTTGTCACCACAGACGGTAACAGAAGTGGAAGTCAGGCCACACCTCTTTACATGGCTACATCCTGTACAGTCCTGCTGCTTCTATAGCATCATGTAGGTGTATTGTGTAAACAGGACGAACATGCACCACAACGTTACGGGATTTGTCGATATCGTCCGGAGTGTGGTCTGTGCTACGCCCCTCTCAGCAGGTGGTGGCCAGTGATTGGTGAATAGGAGGTTGGAAGCACCGTACGTGTTCTACTGTGGAACTGTCACTCTCTACAGATTTCATATATTTGTTGAGGACTGCAAAGATCTCGTTGTTCAGGATCTGATACTTCCGGATGCGATCTGCCATTTTCTTTAGCGGCTGGAGGGATGGTCAGAAACAGGATAGCTGATTAGTGAATGCAAAGACTTAAGAGACCATAAATACCAATGTCAGCAAAGAAAATCATTTGGCAAACTGGAAACGCTATCCAGGGAGTGCTGCTGCCAAACTGCCATCAGAAATCCCATTACCTCATTTAAAGGCGGGTGGGCCTGCTGAGTCCCTCCCACAGCTCTGCTCTCTGCAAAGGCTATGTGTATCTCAGAAATTATTTCATTGGTACTTTAGAAGGAATTTTCTGAATTGCAACGGCATTGAGTGCACACAAAGTGGATTTCAAACCCATTGTGGCTATTGAGCTATATGTTTTAATAAAATGTTTGTGCCTGGAGCTCAGCTTTTAAAGAATGTACAATGTTTTCAGGTATATTTATTGTCCCGGCTATAAAATACAATTTAAAAAAAAATGCTATCATTTTAAATATTAAATATGAATATTTTTCATATCATTTTCAACCAGTGCCTAGTGCATTAGGCCATGTCCCCCTTTTACCAGGTTCACTGAATAATCTAAATATGTGTTAGAAGGGAAAGATACTTCCTTCTCTGTAGTTATGGGATTTTCATTTGACAGCCAGAAACCGTGTTGGGCTTCCTTTTTAGAAAGGCCAGAACCGGGTGGAAAATCTGAGCCATAGGTGAACCCAGTACTAATGTTAATGTATAAAATTGAGAATTTACAAATATAATAAAAAAAACAAACTTAAAAAATATTGTAATAAAATTGACAAAACAAATCATTATATTTTCCCCTTATTCTACATTGTAAAAAATAAAATCTATCTATCTTGATCTATGTACAATATATATAAATATAATATATATATATATATATATATATATATACACACACACACTGTGTATATATATCTCATCTCCAACACTTCAGAAGCTCTGCCTGTGCCCATGCCTCATTTGTGTTGGGCACTGTTCACCAGAATTATTGAAGCTCGGAAGGCGTTGCACATATTGATTTGTCAAAAGTCCATTCAGCATTAACCAATAATGCCGGTATGTCTGGTCAGTCAGTGACACTCACCACATTTTTTATAATTTCATCTTTCCCATCTTGTCTTTGAACTTTCAAGAGGTGATAGCAAAAGTCAAAGAGGTCAAAACGACGCTGCTGTCCCAGAAGCACAATAATGGCACAACCCGCCCAGTTCAAGCCATCTCCGAAGCACTGCCTGTAGGGGGAAGCAAGAGACAGGACACAAAATTAACAAAACTACAGTGCTTGTTAGAAGTTTACACCTAACTAGCCCTAAAACTGTCCTCGTCCCCTCCTAACAGCTATGCTAACTAACCTGTGTAAGATGTATACAGTTACCTATTTTCAGGCCACTCCGATACAGTCAAATTTTCTCCCCTATGTCAGCCATCAACAGCTGTAGCTGCAGGGGAAAGAAAAGAGCGCTCGGACAATGGCTAGTAAAGCTTGGAGCAGTGATGTCACCCATAAGTTTCAATGGCCCATTCGTTGTCAGCGGTCCCTCCTCTCCCCTGCAGACACTTTGGCTGACACATGGGGGCCGCTAGTTAGGTGTAAGCTGGAATTCCACTTTACATTTTTATGTTTTGATTGTATTTTCAAAAATACTCAAAGGAGAAGTATGGCCAAAGCTTTTTTTGGCCATACTTCACCAATGGATCACAGGAGTGAAGCTCATTTTGCACTCATGTGACCTAATTGTAGTCAACAGCTAGCTAAAGTCTGCTGTCGGCTGAAGTCACTCAGCCGGTCTAGGTTGGGGAAGGATTCCAACTTTACAGTAAGGATCCACCCACATGCCTGGATCAGCAGCTGGCTCAGCCTCTCAGCTGTGCCAGTGGGAGACTAAGCCAGCTGCTCCCTACCCAGCCCAGCGCAGAGAGCCGTTGACTGACAGTCACAGCTCTCTGCTCAGAGCAGAGGGGAGAACTGAGTAATCAGCTGTTTTTGTTTACTCAGTTCTCACTGCAGAGGCGGTGGGGCGACAGATGCCGCATCAGATCAATTCTGCATTCCCCTAGATTAGTATAAGGTTTGGTTTTTAAAAAAACCCATACTTCTCTTTTAATATGATTCTGGCTACAGTGTTAAAGAGACAAGACAACCCACTGGTGAGCAGCAGTTTTCAGGGAGATAACAAGTACTCACTCTGCAGTAAATTCATTGGTCCCCACTGGAATACAGTAAACAAACTGCATGGCGCTCCAGAGTCGATGCAACTCCACACACTCGTCCACATGCATCACTCCATTGGTGGGGGGAGGACCACGCCAGATGGGGTCCTGCAGGTAACTGCGGATCCGGGTCAGGATGACTTCAAACATGGAGAGACCACAGCACAGGCGTTCCTTGGTCAAGAGATCTCCCTCCCGGGCTATAGCAATTTGCTAAAAATAAATATGAGAATTACCAAAATATTGTTATTATATTATATTATGTTACACTATTAAGTCTAGAAATGACTAAAAATATACAAACTATTTTTTGCACTGCTCCCTAAGTGGAACACTAGACAAACAACCAGGGTGATTATACTTTGGCTTCCTGTTTCAGCTTTGCTACTTCCTAGTTCACATCCTGCAACCTGGGCAGAGTTGACCACTGATGATACACTGTCTTAAGAGCAGGCTGTGGGATGAGAGATAACATGCTAAACCACAAAATTAGTGTGTTCATTTGCCTGGCTGTGTGGTATGCAAATCTCAAGACTGGCTGAACCAGGCAAACGGGTAGAAGACATATACGTATTTCAAGGGTGTATTTATCTGTCTGCCTGGAGTCTTGTTTTAAATTAAAAGCTGGTCTCAGACATCTCTGTGTAACTTTGATTCTTCTCTCTGCAATGCAATTCAAGCAAGAATGGGTCATTTTTCCTGGAGATAACACTGGTTTGTTACATTACACGGACACAAACTCTGCTCTTATTACAAACCCTGTCCTTACATACTTTGTTCCTAAATGCACATTAATTATTGCCAAGTAGATCTCAGCTGTCCTTGTGTCTCCCCTTGCTGCCCCCACCGGGAAATTTTTAGCCTTGGGTTATGACATATATGTTGCATACATGGAGGTCGATTTGCTAAAGTTGCTCCAGAGCTTAGTAAATGATGCAAAGCTTTACTTTGCAAAGAGTACCCAATCATATGCCAAGGAAAATAAAAAAACAGCATTTTGCTTGCACATGATTGGATGATGGAAGTCAGCAGAGCTTCTGCTCATTTACCAAGCTGTGGAGCAACTGCTCTTGCATAGTGCAACTGCACTTTGCAAAGTGCACAGTCTATTTGCCTTTAGTAAATCAATCCCATAGCTGTTTTTTTTAATTTTTTAGTGCACAGAAGTGCACATGTTAAATTGGCATTATTTTTGCATTGGGAAATGTTTTCTTATAGTGTAGCTAATGCTATTTGTATGACATTTCAGAAGCTGATCGCAAAACACCCTGGGCAAAGCCGCCTCTACGCCTATGCTACTGCTTGAAGTTATATTTACATATGATTAAATGCTCTGGATCCATGGCAGTTGCGACACAATTGTTTATTGTATATATATATATATATATATATATATATATATATATATATATATATGCACACAAATACTGACTGAGCAGAGAGTGCTAGGTGCTGGCGGTCAGGGGTAGTGATACTGCATTTGGCTGAATACCCTTATATTATACATTATGTGGCATTCATTTTTAATGGTTGTCCTTTCTTTTAACATTTGTGTATAATAAAATATTGGTTTTAATATACTCAATAGCTGACAGCTATTTTCAGCACACTCACAATCTGATTTATCTGATTGATTATCTTGACATTACACCTAATATAGGAGAAGAAATGTTTTATTAAATAAATGTTTTAGTCAGAATCCAGATCAATTAATACCATGTATTTTAAAAGGCCAAATGATAATATCATGTTCCCTTTGGACCTTCCCTTATGTAGAAAAAACTACATATGATTGGCCTGAGAAAGAATAACACCTATGTCATCAGGAGAGGAGCAGAGAAACAAACTGTAGCACAAAAATGTTGCCCCCTGTCTACCATGTGATAAGAATTCAGCCCAGTGCCAGATGAAACTTCATGGAGGCCCTAGGAGGTAGTTGAAACCTTAGGGCTCCCCCTTGCAGGTTTCTGGAGGTTTCTCATACGCGCACTCTAGTGGGGTAACACTGAACTAAGTAGTGTGCACAATGGCTGCTAGATGGAGATGACCATCACTACTATACATTAACTGAACATAGGTTGCACCAATTTTTTTTTTACAAGCTGACAGCTGAAAGAAGATGAGCTTTTCAGAGACAAACTGTAATGTGATCCTGATATCTATGGTTTATGTACTTTACGTTTTTATTGGGTACATAACATTTAAATAGGTTGTAACCCTAAAAAAAATCATGCTCCTGTCCCTTTAAGGCAGAAGCTATAGCATAGTGCTTTTGTCTAGTCAATTGCCCCTTTCTATCTTATACAGTACCTGGTTGATCCTGCCTGTTCCTGTCTTCACCTTGTGAGCTTACCACATTAATCATGGCTGCTAAGCCATGAAAGCGTGGTCAGCTTCCGTGCCTCCATCATCCAGCTATCTCCTCAGTGTCTCTGCATCTCCCCCCTCTCTCCCTGTCAGTTCCGTAGTCTGCAGTCTGGGTGAGAACACAATATTCTCTATGCCCGCCCCCTCTACCCCTCTCCTTCATTTAGCAATACTGTTCTCCTGAAGCTGCTCCTCCCCCTCCTCTTTGTTAAAGTGATAGTAAACTCTGTTACACCACATACCTACAAGTAAAACTATAATAAGGCTTACCTGTAGGTACTGTGAATATCTCCTAAACTTGCACTGTTTAGGAGATATTCAGAGTGTATGCAGCCGATGACATCACCGGCACATGCGATCTGAAGGTCCGGCATACTGTTTTATATTTTACCAACAATCTGGGTAATTTATTGTGTTTGTTTGCCCTAAAAATCACTTGTGTTTTTACTGATATTTTCCCTTTGCGGTAATATTCTATGACATAAAATAAACACCATTTTATTCTCTAGGGTATCTGCTTTCAAAAATTTATAAGGTTTGGGATTTTTATATATTGTTCAGGCCTAAAATCATTTTTTTAAACATGTACAAAAATTGCTCTGCACCATCTGCATCTCCCCCTCTCCCTTCCTGTCATTTCCATGGTCTGTGTGAAACTGATCCTCTCCTGCCCCTGCCCTCCCATCCTAAAACTAACAGCAGAGGAATGTGAGCTCCTCCCACCTGAGTTCCTCTGCTTGGGAGGAAGACCCGAGAAAACCATGTGACTGCACAGAAGCACTGCTGGGAAAAGGTATTTAGAGATTATATTGCTGAAAAAAAAACACACTGCCATTACTATTGCCCCATAAGAGAACCTATCATGGGAGTTTATTGTGGAGACTTTACAACCACAGTATGTTCTCTATAGAGTCTTTAATGTAAAGTTTCCTCTCCTTTAAATTGATTAACCACTTCAGCTCCAGAAGATTTTACCCCCTTCATGACCAGGCCATTTGTTGCTATTTGGCATTGCGTTACTTTAACTGGCGACTGCGTGGTCATGCAACACTGTACCCAAACAAAATGTATATTTTCACAGAAATAGAGCTTTTTTATTTTTTGCGATACAAACAAAAAAATATATATTTTACTTTCAGCTATAATACATATGAAAGTATTGGGCAGGACTTGCTGACAGGCCCCTGATGTGTACAATCAAACCCGGACGTAGGCAGTGATGTACGGGTACGTCATACTCCCTACAGCGGCCGCTCGTCCGCAGTACATTGCAGGCAGGCGGTTGCTAAGTGGTTAATTTTTTTCTATCTTTTGTAAACAATTTAAGAAAAAAGCAAGTTAGACTTACCGGTAACTTGTTTTCCAATAGTCTTTCAGGACAGCACGCGAGAGATCATGGCTCCTCCTCCAACAGGAAACACCTCACCATTCAGAACTCAAAAGCAGGCCTCCACACCAATACCCTTCAGTTGTTTGTAGAGAACCTCCAGCCCTGGCTGAAACACATAAGCAACAGTTATGTCATAGTATACAGCAGATAATACAACAGAGCGGGTTACCGCTGTCCTGAAAGACTATTGGAAAACAAGTTACCGGTAAGTCTAACTTGCTTTTTTCCAAAGCGTCTTTCAGGACAGTACCCGAGAGGATAAACGAGACTTACCCCCATTAAGGTGGGACAACAGCCTGCAGGACTTTCCTGCCAAAAGCTTGGTCCTGAGCCGTCAGGAGGTCTAACCTATAGTGACGGATAAAGGTCGTCAGACTTGACCACGTGGCTGCTTTGCAGATCTGCTCGGGGGTGGCACCAGCTCTCTCAGCCCAACTCACCTCTAAAGCTCTTGTAGAATGAGCCCAGATACCTACCGGGCTTTCTAGGCCTGAAAGAGAGTAGGCCTCCGTAATAGTTATTCTTAACCACCTGGCAATGGTTCCTTTAGAAGCTTGCTTTCCCTTCCTGGTACCAGTATATGAAACAAATAAAGCAGTAGAGTGACTAAAATCTTTTGTGGCTTCCAGATAACACAAAACTGCTCTCTTAACATCCAGGGTATGGAATTCCTCTTCCTTCTTCCCTGTCGGATTAGAGCAAAATGTAGGCAGGATTATTTCCTGGGCTCGATTTTGGACTGAAGCAACCTTCGGTAAAAAATTAGGGTCCGTTTTCAGAACAATTCTGTCTGGAAAAATAGAAAAAAATGGTTCCCTTTTTGACAGGGCCTGAAGCTCACTTATTCTTCGAGCCGTGGTTATAGCAACTAAAAAGACAGTTTTTAATGTGATAAGCCTCAATGAAGCGGACTCCATGGGCTCAAAAGGTCCCTTGGTTAGGGCCTGCAGGACAGTTGATAAGTTCCACTTCGGGCAAACTCTACCCACCACTGGTCTGGATCTAGTGAGGGCCTTGAAGAACCTACATACTAGTGGGTTGGTTGAAACAGGCTTCTCCAGAAATACTCCTAATGCTGCCACCTGGACCTTGAGAGTACTGATTGCTAGGCCTTTGTCTGCCCACTCCTGCAAGAATTCTAGGATCGAGGCAACACTGTTTACCGGTCTTCCAGTTCTGGTACACCAAGACGAAAACACCCTCCAATTTTTTGCATAAATTGCTCTGGTGACCTTCTTCCTGCTTGACAAGAGGGTAGTCACCAATCTGTCAGAAAAACCCTTTTGTTTCAACAGTTGTTCCTCAGTAACCAGGCTGTGAGCTTCAATTTCGCTATCTCCTGGTGGAACAGGGGACCCTGCGATAGTAGATCCTGCTGCAAAGGAAGGTGCAGAAAAGGTTTCAGTTGCATTTGGAGAAGGGCTGAGAACCAAGCCCTCTTGGGCCAGAAAGGAGTGATGAGGATAACTGTTGTCACTTCCTTCTGGATTTTCTTTATGACCTGAGGTATCAACTGAAAGGGAGGGAAGGCATAACATAGGCGAAACTCCCACCTGTGTGCTAGAGCATCTAGCCCCAGGGATGTGTCCGACCTCCTTAAGGAGTAGAAGAGAGGCGTCTGGGAATTTCCATGAGTGGCAAAGAGATCTACCTCTGGTTGACCCCACTTTCTGACTACTATCGGGAATACCTCCGGGTTTAACCACCACTCCGCCTCATAAATCCGATTCCTGCTGAGGATGTCTGCCATTTTGTTTAAGGACCCCTTTAGGTGGACTGCCGACAAGGATAGAGTATGTTGCTCTGCCCATCTTAGAATATTTTCTGCCAGCTCTTGCAGGACTCTGCTCCTTGTACCCCTTGTCTGTTTATATAGGCCACTGTAGTGAAATTGTCAGATAGAACCTGCATGTGGAGGCCCCGGACCTGTCCCGAAAAGGCCAACAGGGCCAACTCGATTGCTGTTAGTTCTCTCCAATTTGAGGATCTTGCAGCCTGTCTTGTGGACCAAGACCCCTGGGTCCATTGACCGCCCATGTGAGCACCCCAACCCCAGGAACTGGCGTCTGTCGTCAGCCTTACCTGGACTGGGAAGGACCACAACAGACCTGCTGAGAACCTCTCTTGGTTTTTCCACCACCAAAGACTTTGTTTTACCGGGGTGGGGATCCTCACCAGCACATCCAATGACTGCTGTTGGTGATCCCAGACCCTCAACAAAAAACTCTGAAGCGGTCTGAAGTGGAGTCTTGCCCACTGGATCACAGGTGTGGACGAGGTCAGAGTCCCTAGGACGGACATAATCCTTCTGATGGACAAGAGATTGCTTGACTGCAACAGACACCTTTTGCATCAGTTTTATCCTCTTCTCCTCGGGGAGAAAGATCTTTTGTTCCACCAAGTTGATGGAGTATCCCAAAAATATCACCTCCTGTGCAGGGATAAAGTTTGATTTCTGGAGATTCAAGATCCATCCTATGGACTCCAGATGACTCCGAGCTCTGACCAGGTTTTGCAGAAGTGTCTCCTTGGACTGGGCAAAGAACAGGAGGTCGTCTAGATAGGGAATCACTGAGATCCCCTCCAGACGCAAAGGTGCCAGAGCCTCGGCCATTACCTTGGTGAAGATCCTTGGGGCTGATGATAGGCCAAAGGGGAGTGCTCTGAACTGCAGGTGTACTACTCTTTTTCCTTCTCTCAGCGCTAATCTCAGGTACTTTTGGGATCTGGCGGCTATAGGTATATGAAGGTAGGCGTCTATTAGGTCAATTGACGCCATGTAGCACCCCTGGTATAGTAGGTTCTTTACAGAGAAGATGGAATCCATCCGAAATTTTCTGTACTCGACTGATCAATTTAGCCCTTTTAGGTTTAGTATAAGCTGAAACTTTCCTGAGGGTTTCTGGACCAGGAATACATGGGAATAGAACCCTTGACCGAACCCCTCTTTTGGGACCAGAATGATGACTCTCTGAGATCTCAGTTCCTGAATTAGGGACTTCATGGCAAGAGCCCTGGCCGGATCCCTTGGGGAGTTTGTCACCAGGAATCTTTTTGGAGGTTCCTCCGAAAATTTGATTGCATACCCCAAGGAGAGCAAATTTAGAATAAACTGGTTGGATGTTATGGCCCTCCAGTTCCGAAGAAACTCCTGCAGTCTTCCTCCCACAGGGAGGGCGGAGTCATTGCGATTTCCCGGGGCCCGTAGGAGGATTGAAGAGCACTCCACTCCTACCTTTCGGCTTCTGGGAAGACCATGGCTTCCTTTTCCCCTGCGTCCTATTTTCCTGTTGCCCTTTTTGAGGCTGAAAAAAACGCTTTTTTGTTTGGACCTTCTTTTTCTTAACCGGAAAAGCTTTCTTCTTTTCAGCCATGTGGTCAAGAATAGAATCTAATTCAGTGCCAAACAACAAATCTCCTGCGAAAGGGATACTACACAGCCGATTCTTAGATGCTGCATCCCCCGGCCAAGTCTTCAGCCATAAGGCCCTTCTGGCTGAATTTGTAAGAGCTGCTGACCTGGCAGACATGCGAATTGACTCCGCTGAGGCGTCTGCGATATAGGACACCGCCACTGACAAAGTTGAGAAGGAGTCCAGAATTTCCTGTTTTGAGGAGTCTGCCAGAATATGCGTTTTCAACCTACTGAGCCAGTGCTCCAGGTTTCTTGCAACACATGTTGTTGCCATTGCTGGCTTCAAATTGTTCATGACTGACTGCCATGCTCTCTTGAGGAGCAAGTCCATCCTCTTGTCCATGGACTCTTTTAGTGTGCCCATGTCTTCAAAGGCTAAGTCAGTTGACTTAGACACCTGTGAAAAAGCAGAGTCCAGCTTTGGGACTTTGTTCCAAACAGCATCCGGACTATCCTCAAAAGGAAATCTCCACCTATGGGGGGAAAAAAATGGTTTCTTCTCCGGCTCCAGTCATTCTTTCTTAATCATCTCTGAAATAACAGAATGAACTGGAAAGGTGCGGCTTTTAGAGTCCCCTAATCCCGCATACATGCGGTCATGTAAAGTGAGTTCTTTCTTTTCTTCCTCTATGCCTAGAGTAGAATGAATCACTTTAGGAGTCCTCCTACTTCTTCAAGAGACAACTTGTATTTAGTAGTCGCATCAGATTCATTTTCTTCCTCATCTGAATCTGAATCCTCCTGGTCTTGTGATCCTGCCCCCTGAGAGGCTAAATCTCCTCCCAGTTCCAGGGATACTGAAGAATCCTTCTGGGCGCCCACAAGCAGCTGCTGGGTCCTGGATTCCCTTGAGGGTCCTGGCCCTTCCGCTAGGCTGGACTTAAAGCTTTGGAAGGTGGCCCTAAGCTCGTCCCTAATTGTCACTAGGTCGCCACAAAATATGGGGACTCCTCTTTGACGATATTAGAAGTACAATCTTCGCAAAGAGTTTTTGTCCAAGAATCACTCAACTTGTCTTTGCAAATTGGACATCTTCTTTTAACTGGTTGAGCCTGGCTTTTAGCCTGGACAAACAGAAGAAGGGACAACAAAAAAACCACGCTGAGAAAGCTGCATGCAGCTGGCAGAAAAAAAAATGTACAAAAACACCCAGGTGCACTAGGAAAAGAACCTTATACCTGTGCCCAAGCAAGCCCCCACCACCAATACCCCCTATAGGATTCCCTAATCCAGGGAGGAGTGCTATCTCAGGGCACCCTGCCTAGCCCTGTGCTGCCACCCACAAGCCTAGGGGATCCCAGTGGATAGAGGTGGAAGGGGGGTGGGGTAAAACCCCATAGGAGAAGCGGCCTTGTAAGCAGATACACAGACCCCTACCTTGGCCTTGCTGGTGCCTTGGCTTGCCCCCTCAGCAGTCGCTCCTCTTTCCTCCATTGCGTGCTGTAGCCGGTCCTGGATTCAAAAATGCTGCCGTGCCGACCCGGAACCGGAACGTTAAGAAGGCACCAGGTGACCCTGCCCTCTCCCCCTGCGATTTGCGGCCGGAAATGACACCGTGCACCCGACCTGGAAGTGCCTGCCACTTCCTGTGAACACACAGGAGCGACTACCACGAAGAAGATGGCGGCGCCGTACCGTACCTGTACCGTGCGAAAGGCGAATCACTGCAAGCCGCTTGCTGCCAAAGTAGGGGCCGCACTTCTGCCGGTACAGGCTCTCCCCAAGCACGGAAGGGGGAGAAGGAGCCCATGGACCAGCTAGCTCGGAGCAGGTGGGAGGATCACAGTCTCCAGGCAGCCAGAATGGAGGTGAGAGCCCCTGTCTCCCAGGACAAAACCTGAGAAATCATGGCCCCTCACCAGAGGTGTTCTTCCCGGCTGGAGGAAACACAAAAAACTGAAGGGTATTGGCGTGGAGGCCTCCTTTTGAGTTCTGAATGGTGAGGTGTTTCCTGTTGGAGGAAGAGCCATGATCTCTCGGGTGCTGTCCTGAAAGATGCTTTGGAAAAAGTTATTATAGTTTTCTTTCATGATCAAATAAATATTATTTTGATCTGTTGTCAAGGGACTCTTAAACGGCATGGGGCCCATAGGCCGGTGCCTAATATGCTTATTTGGTAGTCCAACACTGATTCAGCCCACTGGTGACTACTCAAGACTGATGTATCAATTTTGGATGGAGTAAGGCTTCAGATAGAACCTCCATAGCATACCTGTGGGGTGCCCAGTCTCTCAATTAGTGGTACGAGATGCAGTGGAGCATACTTTGCCTCTAGTCGTTTCATCCTAACCTCCAGACGTTCCCCCTCTAAATGGCAAAAAAAAGATTAGAAGTTAGCTGAACAAGCATGAAATGTTTGGACCTAAGAGCGGTTCAGGTCAGACTCACCTTTAATGTAAACTCGCGGTAAGATGTTCTGGAATGGTGCTGCATGAAGAAGATCACACACCTCCTCCTGGGACTGGGTGATATAAAGTGAGAAGAGATGAGGGTCATAAAGATTACAAGGAGACTTCAACAACAATCACTATCACCAGGGATAGATATCCCAGTCAATGTGATCAGCACAATCACCATGTGGTGCCAAAATGAAAACTGACCCATTAACTCTCTAGACACAAGTTACAAATTGATGAGAATATTTTCTATTGTCCTCCATTCATTAAACACCAACAGGCTATACATTCAGCACTAATATATAGCATCTGAATGTACTCATTGACATAGTACATTTAAAAGTAATGGAATATCTCTGCCAGTACCAGCTACCTTAAAAGAGAAGTATGGTAAAAGCTTTTTTGACCATACTTCTATTCTGGGTCACAGGAGTGCACTTATTTCTGTACTCCTGTGACCAAGATTTAGGCAACAGTTGGCTAAAGCCTGCTGTCAGCTGATGTCACAGAGCTGGGCAGGCTTTGAAGGGATCCCAACCTTAATGACGGGAGCCACCCAGATACCTGGTGGCAGCTCTCAGCTTGCTGCTTCTTAAAGAAGAAGAAGAATTCTGGAAAGGGTCCCGCTGACCCCATATACTCACCTTTCCTGTGCTCCCTCACAGCTCCTTCCTTCTCTGGAGCTGGTGAGAACAGCTGGCATTTCTGGTTATGGAAGAGGGTGACCTGCTCCTCTATAATGGTGCCCATGCCTAGCACTGTCACTTGACTGGCACAGTGACATCTTCTCTCCCTTGCATAGTGATTTCAGCACTGGCTGTAGTGGAGCAAGGTAGTGCAGGTAAGGCGAGTATATGTTGGTTTGGGGATAGCCTTTCCATAAACATTGTCACCTTGTCCTGCCCTTACAGTTCCCTATAAAAGAAAATAATAAATACTTACCTTTCTCGGTACTTGCACGAACACCACACTGATAAAGACAAACTGTCCTCTGAACTCTGCACAGACACCGATGGTTCCAGGAGTTTTGAAAATTCTGGGGTTTTCTGCTAACCTGCATGTCACTAACTTGTCCTGCTGTATTGGTTACAGTACAGGCTGGTACATGGATTAAGTGTTTTTTTCTTTTTTTGAATCAAGTAAATTTTCATGACCAGTTTTAGACAATACAAATACAAATGCGCTATAACAGAAGCGTGTCACAAAGAAAGGTTTCTGATAACAAAACAATAATATAACATAAACATATTAAACAGTACCAAATCAGTCATAGCATTTCACAGACTAAATAAAAATGTTAATGGTAATTACCCATGTACTGTATACCATAAGGCATTCGGGTATACGTATTGACTCACAAGTCATGTAGTGTCCTTATTGAAACCGGTTGTCAATGAGTTTGTATTTTTCCACCACATGCAGAATGTGAAGTTTTGCACTTTAGATACTTGACCGCTCCCTTATGACCTTACCCTCCATCCAACTTAGTCCATTTCTCTGCTTACCCCTGTACCAGTTGCCACCGGAAAACTATAATTTGTTTTTAGTTATTATCCTTCTCATCCCAGGGGCATCAACAAGTGAATTATTAGTCCACCCACCAGGACCATATTTTTTGAAATTTATGAGGACATTCCCTATGTTTGTAGGTTAATTTTGCCCTTCGCAATGTGAAATTAAGAACATTACACCACTGTTTATGTGTGAGGGGTGTAGGCAAAATCCACTTTTGTAATATGAGTTTTTTCGTGATAAATATAAGGATCTTGTCCACATAGTGTGCATTTCCTCTGGAAGTAAATCTTCTGGGACCACTCCCAAAAGTGCAAATTTGGGATCTATTGTCACCCTTGTTGAACATAGCGAGTTCAAAGTTATAAACACCTTTTCCCAGTAGCGGTGAAGTTTGGGGCATCGCCATAGCATGTGAATGAGAGATCCCATGGCTGAAGTACATCTGGGACATAGTGCCGATGTGGACTTTCCCTATCTATAAAGTTTATGCAGGGTGTAGCGGGCTCTGTGAACAATAAACAACTAATTCAGATGTTGGGAGGGTGAGAGAGAAACCTTTGGCAGTTTCCTGAAGAAGCCACGTGGATGGTGGCGATATGCGTGGAACTAGCCAGGCGGTATGCGATCCTTTCCAGGAGGACAAGTGAGAAAAACCGTGCTTGTTTTTATACATACATGCTTGCTTTTAATGAATAAAAATGTAAGTGTCCATTTGGGAGTGTGAGGTGGATTAGTCGCAACTAGAAGTACTACACTATATTGCTCCCCTCAGCCCACCTCCTTCACCCCTCTCTTTACATGTGGATACACGGAGGAATCACTGCTAAGGAGGCTGCTGTAAAAGAAAAAAGATGACCAACTACCAGGACAAGTCCTGATCTATTATGCTGGTGTGACCCCTGAGGGTCAAGTATTTGAGGTGAGCGTGCAATCTATCTGGTGACGGCTTGCCTATTGCACTTATATTTGGAGAACAAGAGCACTTTGTTTCTGAATCCCCCTGATATTAGAGGAAAAACTTCACGTTTGTCTGCAGTGGGAAATTGGACTGTGTATTGCCCATGGAGCAGGGTGTTGTCTGTTTCTCTTCATACTTACCTTTTCATTGTTTTGCACATGGATCAATTTATTATTTTATCATTTTTTATCGCTTAATTTGCACTATTTGTATTGGCACACATATTTATATATAGAGTGAAGATTACACCCTTTGATTGTTCATTCATTCAGTTGTAATTGTAGAGGCAGCGCTGATACATTCTTATGTGAGCTTTGGCAGTACATCCAGTGCCCAAGTCCATTCCTCATCGTCCAGAGACTCCAAGTCCCTTTGCCATGAGGTAAACCATTAGTCTGCGTCCGAGCACTAACGGCCGTTTGTAAGGCAGAATAGAAATCTCCTATTAACCCTCTTAATAGTCCCGATAAAAATCGCAGATCTCCGCCATTATTTAAAAAAAAAAAAAATAGTAAAAACGCCAGAAATGAATTCTCATGGATTGTAAACACGGCAACTTTTGTGCAAACCAATCAATAAACACGGATCACGATTTTTTTTTACCACAAATATGAGGAAGAATATAAATCGGCCAAAACTGATGAATAAATTTTTTTTTTTTACATTTTTTTTGGATATATATTATAGCAAAAAGTAAGAAATATTGTTTTTTTTTTCAAATTTGTCGCAGTTTTTTTGTTCATATACTACCAAAAGAAAGCTCTATTTGTGTGAAAAAAGGACACCAATTTCATTTGGGTACAACATCGCACAACCACGCAATTGTCAGTTAAGGCGACGCAGTGCCGAATCGCAAAAAGTGTTCTGGTCCTAACATGGGAAATCCTTCCGGGGCTGAAGTGGTTAAGTGTTTAAAAGTATATACAAGTGGTGTCATTTATTATGCTGAAGGAGAAAATGCTGAAACATACTTTAGGTGGATATAATTAAGTTCTTACCAGAGCCTGTTCTATGAGCAGACAGAAGAGGATGGCATTGCCTACTTCTCTGAGGCTTTGAAATACATCTGTCTTCAGCTCTGCATATTCAATGATATCCTTCAGCTGATGATGGAAGAATTCCAGGATGCCTGAAAATAATTGATACGATGGGTTTAAGATCAATAAGAGTACCAAATCTTAACACAAGGGTGGTCTTAGAATACCTATCACAGATTTCATAGGGTGCGTCCACAATATAATAGAAGCAACAGCGTTAAACTAGGAAATGAGGGGAATGGACATCTCCAGGACAGACAGTAAAAAAACCTTGCACAGGTTATTACCCTTCCCAACACAACATTAAATGTGTGTCTTCTGCTATCTCTCTGTCCACACTGGAGAGATTTTCCATTACTTCCCTTCCTGATGACAACTTTTCATTTGGACAGGAAGTGTGGAAAAATCTATCTAATCTATCTATCTAAACCAGGGTTTCTCAACCAGGGTTCCGTGGAACCCTAGAGTTCCTTCAGAGGTTGCTAGGGGTTCCTTGAGCAATGGTCAATTTCTACCACTCAGATAAAATCCCAATGATACCATTGATCTTTTTAGCTATCTGTAAGGGGGTAATTCTTCTCAATGACCACAAGTGTAAGGAGCATTCTTCCCATTGACCATCACACTAATGTATCATGAGTTGTAGCACGGGTTCCCAAAGCCCGGAGAATTATTTCAAGGATTCCTCTGTGTTTTAAGGTTGAGAAAGGCTGATCTAAGCTGAAATAAAGGTTTAGGCTGGAGTTGTGTTTAAAGTGTTACTAAACCCACAACAGTAAAATCAATCTGTATATGCAGTAAAGTATGCTTGCTATACTCACTGTGGAATCTAAGGGGTTAATCCTCCGCATTGTGTAAAAACGCTGTTTGATCCTGTCTTCTCTGATCCTCCCTTCTAATAGTCCCCTGTCACCTTCCTTCCCTCCTAGTCTCTTCTGTCCTAGTTTGTCGCAAAAATGTGTTACGCCTCCTAATTGGGGAATCTAAGGTGTCACTCATATCGTTCGTATGAAATGACGTATATGTCTAACTAAAATGACAACACCCAAATCATTGTGAAATTTGTGTTGAGGTCGGATTTGGAAATAAAGTCGAATCTAGTCGGAAAGAGTTGGAATTTTGTGTCTCCTTAGGAACTTTATTAAGAGGCCCGAAACCCTTGGGCACGATGTTGAGTACTATGTAATCACACTACCAGTTACCCTTCTTACGAGGAATGTGAACACCAGTAACTCTTCTTAATGGGGGAATGTCTATC
>BLSH010446752.1:1034802-1058788 GCA_018402905.1 Glandirana rugosa | reverse complement strand
TTTTTTTTTATATATTTTTTTGGATATTTATTATAGCAAAAAAGTCAAAAATATTGTTCTTTTTTCAAAATCGTCGCTTTTGTTTGTTTATAGCGCAAAAAATAAAAACCGCAGAGGTGATCAAATACCACCAAAAGAAAGCTTTATTTGTGGGAAAAAAATGATAAAAATTTTGTTTGGGTACAACGCCGCACGACTACGCAATTGTCATTCAAAATGCGACAGCACTGAAAACTGAAAATTGGTCTGGGCAGGAGGGGGGTTTAAGTGCCCAGTAAGGAAGTGGTTAAAGGTGCATATCAAAAAATATAATCCATAAAGGACGTCCATTAATGCATCACAGTCTCATATGTGAAGACGAGTGCTCATACTAAATACATGTATGGCATACTCCAATCGACTCCAAGATCGGTGCTCATATGTTGGATCCAAGCCACTCCACATGTGGGAACAAATTACACGGGAAACCTCCGATAGTGTAAAACCTTCTTAAAAACATGATTGCACAAACATCCAATTCGACCAAACGCTCTGTATCTTACATCATTAGTGTCAAATCGTTGCGCTCCTTCATCTCCTTACTGTCTACTTTGTGAACAAGTCGGAAGTGACGAAATGTGTCTAAGGGCTGGAATACGGCAACTCAGATACCACGCTTGACTGTACGAGTGTCAATGCTGTGCTAATACAGTAAGGAGATGAAGGTGCGCAGCAATTTGACACTATTGATATACGATACAGAGCGGTTGGTCAAATTGGGTGTTTGTGCAATAACGTTTTTAAGAAGGCTTTACAATATCGGAGGTTTCCCGTGTAATTTGTTCCCACATGTGAGGTGGCTTGGATCCAACATATGAGCACCGATCTTGGAGTCAATTGGAGTATGCCATATAAGCAGTGATTTTATGCCATTTATCATCTGATGTCTGGTAAGCCTATGTCCATTAGGGTGATTGAATAACTGAAGCACACAGGTGGAGGAGTATATGGGTGTCATGTATGGAGTATGAGCACTCGTCTTCACATATGAGACTGTGATGCATTAATGGACTTTTTTTATGGAATATATTTTTTCATATGCACATTTAATAATATTTTTATATGATTTTGCATTATTTGCACAGATTCACTTTATATTTATTGAGTTTATGAACATATGAAAATACACTGAAGGTTTATGGGTATTTACCCGTTGCGCTGCTGTGAATTGATTGGAACTCACCAGTTATAGGTTTTCACCATTTGTATATATATTGTTGACATAAGCAGCTGCATTCACGTTTCTAATCTAATCTTAATAGAACAGGGTCCTCCTGACCCTTCTGTATTGAACTGTATTGTATTTGTGCTGTCTTCCCCCTCTACATTGTAAAGCGCTACGTAAACTGTTGGCGCTATATAAATCATGTATAATAATAATAATATTTGATGTTTTTGTACTCTCAGCGCAGTGATTTCTAATTACCTGCATTAACATGCAATGCATAAAATCAGCCCATTTATTTTAAATGAGATGTTAATGCACCACAACACATACGTATTTTAATGGACAGATACAATTTTTTTTCAATGCAGCAAACCCCAATGCAAAAACAATTCACATCTGTGCTTGGTAATGTGTTACTAGAAGCAATGGGGTAGCATTCAAAATCAATGGCACTTCAATGCACTGCAACTAGCTTTTTGTGTTACTGGGTGTTGCAGTAATGCACACACTACCACAACGCACCAGTGGGAACGGGATCTTAAAGATCAAGTGCACATTTGTGATAAAACTAGAAATTAATTGTAATGTTGCTCCTTATACTTGGAAAAAGAAACCTTGTACTCAAATATTACCATAAATATAGATTACCAGCCTTGTTTTTATGGATGCATAAAAAGTAATTGGATTAAATATTCATGGAGAAAATTCTGCTCTGTGCTCTATCCAGTACTAGTCCCATGATCAAAATCCTAGATCTTTAGTCAAATTATTAGACCAGTGTGAAATGGTCTAATCTTTTGGTAAAGTAAATGACACTGGAGGTAGCCAGGAGCAAATCATTCTCTGTATGCAGGGTCCTATGTATTCAAACATCTGCAGCCTGTGTGATTTTCCCAGGTATTATTATTATTATAATACAGGATTTATATAGCACCAACAGTTTGGGCAGCGCTTTACAACATTAGGGCAAACAGTACAATTACAATACAATTCAATACAGGAGGGATCAGAGGGCCCTGCTCGCTAGAACTTACAATCTAGGAACACAGATGGGGTAGCTATTTTATATTAAAAAGACAAAAATATACATCTCTCTCGGAAGAGCAAGTTACACCCTATCATTTTTGCTCACCTGTTTGTAGAGCCATTATAACAGTAATTGGGTAGGAAGTCGAAGTTGAGCTCCCAGAAAACATGGAGCGTATTCCTGCCATATGGAGCAGATACATTATGATTGGCCTCTCGGAACATGGCATCAAAACTGTCAAGTGTCAGGTGTTTGGAGAGGAGCCGATGAGTGAGGCGGTTGATATCAAGCAGCCATTCCAACTCCTAAAACAAGAACATCCATTCAAGAATCAAGAGTTTTGTTATAACTGAGCCTTGTGCATAAAAAGCAAAATAAAAAAAACGCTCCTCATTCACCCACTTAATGCTACTAAATCAGTGAATTTTCTATATTAGAGATTGTCCTCACTTCCCTCTATCACAATCCTCACCTCCCTCTATCACAATCGCTTTCACATAATTCTGCTTAATTTTTCCTTTAAGCTAACATTATATTGTCCCTAGAGATCACTCTGAACAGTATCATATACTTAAAGTATATGTCTAGAAAAAAAATGTTTGCAGTACATTTGCAATACATGCACATTTCCTCATATTTTTTCCATTAAAAAGCTGTAAGCATAGGACAAAATATTTGTTAATCTGGCAGTAATCCAGAGTGCTCCTAACTTCCTGGTTGAGCTGACAACTCTGCTTTTGCTGCACTGAAATCCTAAGCAGTTCTCTTCTGCTGGACTACAATACCTCCCCTTTCTCTCATCTCCATAACACAAGGGGAAGGTGCTCTACCATAGTGGAACTCAAGAGAAAGTTTACACAGAAGAAAACCAAGCACAATTGCAGTGGATGGTTTAAGGTTCACTTTAAAAAAAGTTGCACTAGCAAAGCACACCCACCACAATGGAGGTGAGGTCTTCACTCTCGAAGCGACTGATTGCCTGATCAAGAGACTTGTACATTGCAGCAGAGATCCGCTGAGTGATCAGCCTGTTCAAGTCAATAGATCTTCCCAGGAGCTGTGTGAGATGTAAAGGCAAGAGTGAGTTTATAATATTTATTTAATAGCAATGCACTGAGCAATGAGAATATAGAAAGCGTAGCAACATACAGCAGCCAATCAGATTTCAGGTTTTAGTCTGTTGGGTTTTTACATTTTGACTTTAGAGTACATATGTGTACATTTCATAAAGTAATATGATAGGTTATTGCTTTTTGTGCCTTCAGTAATGTCCCTGCTGTTTATTTGCATCCAGGATTTGCCTCCAGCTTTTACAAGGGCAACATCCTCCATGCAGACATAGAGTAATAAGTGTTTCTACATAAATACATTTTTCTTACTTGTACTATTAAGCTCACCTGAACATGGCGCTGCTTGAGTAGCGTTTCATAGCGATTGGATGGGGGGTATGGAATAATTACCCCATAGTTTTTACACTCTGCCCGAAATCGTTTATCCAGCAAAACACTAAAGGAAGAAGAATGAATGTTTAAGTCGATCCATTTGTCTTTGACATTGCCCTATTTCAACTGCAGTATACAGAATGAAAGCAAGCATTGGGTTGACGATAAAACTTAGTTCACAGGGCACTGCTAAGAATAATATGTTCTAAATGAAATTTTTTTACAAGAAAAAAACTTTGTTTCAGGGAATGCACAAGAGTGTCTGTTCATACCTGCCAGACATGGCTTTGTAATAGGCAAAGATCTGATCAGATAGCTTGTACACAAACTGGTCAAAGCACAAATTCACCTATAAGAGGAGAGAAAATAAAACTGGTTAACCATTTCCTCTCTACAGCATTTTTTTCCTGTTTTTGCAGACATGCTAAAATTAGCATTTTGGCTATAAAATTACTTAAAACCCCTAGAACATTAAATATTTTCTGAAAGCAGAGGCCCTGTAGAATAAAAAGATAGTTGTACTTATTTATGGTGCTCGAAATTTGCGCAACTGTTTATCATCAACTAAAATGAATTTTAGTGTAAACAAATACAATACAGTACCCAATGTCTTGGCAAAATATAAAACAAGGGGTTATGTCGAGTAAATACATACCAGACATTTCAAGTCCTATAACTGTATGCACCTATGATATCGTGAAATGCTATTGTACATACAACTCTCCATAGGCAATCCTTAAAAAAGCCTTTACAGCCCATTAGTTTGGAGTTAACAGTGAGTTATGGCCCTGGTATTACTGTTCTCACTCTGACATTCAGGACGTTATCTCACATTTGTGGTGCGATTGCGGTCTAAATACATGTGCCCTGTGCATACGTTTGCATTTGTGGGCGTGTGCAGGGCAATGGAAGTTACAATTCTTTTTTTTTTTATGATTACATTTTAACCACTTCCCTACAGGGCACTTTCACCCCCTTCCTGCCCAGGCCAATTTTCAGCTTTCAGCGCTGTCGCATTTTGAATGACAATTGCGCGGTCATGCTATACTGTAACCATGTGAAATTTTTATCATCTTCTTCACACAGATAGAGCTTTCTTTTGGTGGTATTTATTCACTGCTTGTTTTTTTTTTTCATTTTTACTAAAAAAAAAAAAAAAAAATAGACCTAAAATTTTGAAAAAAAAAAGCTTTTGTTAGTTTCTGTCAGTAAATTTTGTAAATAAGTAATTTTTCTCCTTCACTGATGGGCACTGATAGGCGGCCCGGATAGTCTGCACTGATGGGCACTGATGAGGTGGCACTTATGGGCACTGATGAGGAGGCACTAATATGCCGCACCTATGGACATTGATAGGTGGCACTGATATGTGGCGCTGATGAGCACTGATAGGCAGCACTGATGGTTGGCACTGGTGGCCACTGATAGGTGGCACTGGTGGGCACTAATAGATGGCACTGATGGGCACTGATAGGCGCACAGATGGGCATTGATGAGTGGCACCGATGGGCAGCAATAATGGACATTGATTGGCAGCAATGATGGATGGCACTGATAGCCAGCACTGACTGGCATCACTAATGGGCACTGATTGGTGGCAATTGTGGGCAATGATTGCTGGCATTGGTGGGCACTTATTTCTGGCACTGGTGGCGCTTTATTGTAATCTGGGCACTGATGATCTCCTGCGAGATGCCGCTGATCAGCTCTCCTCACCACACACTCTGTCAGTGTGAGGCGAGGAGAGCTGATTAACTTGTTTAACATGGTTAAAGAGCCGTGGCCACGACTCTTTACAGAAATTGTAAAACACGCTGTGACATCATCCCAGAACAAGAGCTGCACCGTCCCTCCGTCATTTGACAGTGGGCGGGCAGCAAGCAGTTAATATAATTTTATTTTTTAGTTTTTTTTTAAACTTTATTCCTATTACAAGGGGGCTAACAAGGTTTTTACCAACGTTTTTTTCATCATGTCTGTATATTTAACCACTTGCCTACTGGGCACTTTTACCCCCTTCCTGCCCAGGCCAATTTTCAGCTTTCAGCGCTGTCACACTCTGAATGACAATTTAATTGAGGGCTGACATTTTTATGGAGCATTGCAAATTGCACTAGTTGATAATGGGGGAACTGAGGGGAATTAAAATTAAGGGCTTGGTGAAATCTGGCCATGTTTTGGCTAATGAAGGTGTACACAGAGTTAGTTAAAATATGTAGGTAACCTACCTCAGCTTCTATCTCATCATAGAGAAACTGCTTCTTAAACTTGGTGAGGGCATAATAGGCACTGTCATTGTACAGGTCCAGGGGATATAGCACATACCTGTGAAATAAAATGCAACCACTTATTTTATTCCCTTATGATTACATGGTATTCCATTTAAAAAGATGCACAAATCAGTTTGTGTATGGTCAGGTGCAGTAAAATCTCAAGCTGACCATATAGGTACAATCATTGCAGATCTACCACCAGCTTTGTAGTGCAAGAGCCTGCATAATAAAATCCAAATAAAATGAATTGTTTAAGTATATCCTCACAATTTCTTAACTCCAGGCAGATATAAAAGACACCAATTATTGAAATATATACTATAAATATATTCACGAATATATCCTTAAATGTATTTTTTACATGCACGCATTGAGAGTACCTAAATTTGATTTGGTATCAAGACCCTGTACAGCACAGTAAAGAGAGAGGGAGGGAGATGTAGCACAAGTTGCTAATCAGGTGTGCTATAATGGAAGGAGCATGCTGATAGAATCAGAGCAGAGAGCAGAGTGACACAGCAATGAACTCATCAATGTGCTACTTCTCCTTTCACTGTACAGTCACAGGGTAGGCATGGGGAGAAGACCTGTAGGTATAAGAAAAACTGCAGCAAAGCTATGTTAGTCTCAGGACTACATATCATTTGGCAAGTAAAACAGCTCTCATATTTGTATTTCAAATACATATCTGTTTGCCTGGAGTTCAACTACAAGGAGATTGTACAATCAGACCGTAAATTGTATGGCAAGCTTAGCAATCACCAGACATCATTGGCAAGAAAGTCAGGGAAGTATTTCAGTAATGTGAAAAATAATGACAGACCTGGTTTTTGGTATGTGGAAAAAGGATGACAGCACTTGAAATTATATTAAAATGGTTGTAAATGCTGAAGGTGTTTTACCTTCATGCATTCAATGCATGAAGGTACAAAAACCTTCTGTGTGCTGCTCCCCTCAGCCCCCCTAATACTTTCCTAAGCCTGATCTCGATCCAACACTGTGCACAGGAGCAACAGCTCTCCCTGGTCTCTCCCTCTTCATTGGCTGAGACACAGTAGCAAGAGCCATTGGCTCCCACTGCTGTCCATCACAGCCAGTGAGGAGAGAGCAGGGGGCAGGGCTCAGCCACACTATGTGTCTTATAGCTGCACAGAGGTGGCTCAGGAGTGAGCACGCACGAGTGTCTCCATAGCAAGCGGCTTGCTATAGGGGCTAGGAGCTACAACAGGGAACCCAAGAAGAGGAGGATTGGGGCTGCTCTGTGCAAAACCATTAAACAGAGCAGGTAAGTATAACATGTTTGTTATTTTAAAAAAAACACTGATCCTTTATTATCACTTTAACCACAGATATGAAACTCCAATCTCAAATTTAATCTATTTATTTTACTCACTATTGGTCCCTTTGGTGATTTAAACTTTTGTGTTTTCTAATAACAGATGCTGCTGTAATCATCCAATCTAACACATCCCTTTGCCCGCTCTCACCCCCTTCACATTGTCTGTTGTATCATGACCGTATCCCTGTAGTTCCTACACAAAGCCTTGGTGCTATCAATTAATATATTAGGAGGCTGTGATGGGAGCTGCAGGGGAATGCTAGTTACGTAGCAAGCAGCACAGAAACCCAGGGAACCAACAAAGAAAGAAGTGTCAGAAACTAGGAGCAGTGACAGGGTCTCTTTCTATACAGCTTATACTTAGGTAGGGTGGCATAATGTTGAACAGCAATTGCAACAGCTTTATTTGTAATCTCTTACTCCATCATAGAAGGCTCCTTGGTCTCTAGGATGTGATCAGTCAGGATCCAAGGCATTGACATCTCAATAGGGAACTGAATACGTCGACCCATGGTAAGTTCAAGGAAGAATTCTCGGAACCAGAGCTGGGACAGGTCACAGCACTGCTGCAGAGCCTCTGAGGGAGAGACAAAGGGGACACAAACAGAAATCAAGTCATTGACAAGTGACATTGTGCTGTGCAATACACAGAAATATCAGTTCACCGTATTGAATAAGAGCAATGTATAAAATATACAACACATAGGGGTTGATTTACTAAAACTGGAGAGTGCAAATTCTATTCTGGTGCTGCTGTGCATGGTAGCCAATCAGCTTCTAACTGCAGCTTATTCAATTAAGCCTTGATTTAAAAAAAAAAAAAAAAAATGGAAGCCGATTGGTGCACCAGATTTTGCACTCTCTCCAGTTTTAGTAAATCAACCCCATAACAACTAACCACATTTCATTTTACTAAAAACTTCACCTACAAAATGTGTATGTTTCTGAGCTGACTACTAAGGCCTCATACACACGGGCGTATATAAAAAAATAAACAAAACGTCGGGCCCGATGTCAAGGAAAAAAAGGCAACGTTTTTCGGCGTTATGTATTGACGTTTTTCGGCGTTAGTGAGCGTCGGCGTCAATAGGCGTTTTTTAAAACAAAATCATCCCTCTGCTATTTTTCAACCTAAAAACGTCAGCGTCAAAAAACGCCGGAAAACGCCGGTATAATAATAGGTGGCATATGGTGGCATATGTTGGCGTTTCTTGGCATATTGTGGCGTCGGCGTCAAAAAACGTCAAAATGTTACAGCCTCAGAACGCGATGGCCATGGGTTCTACTTTCTGCTCACTAACGCCGACGCCACCTACAGCTCAGAAACGCCAACGTTTTTATGGGGCCATTGACTAACATGGAGAGCTGCAAAAAACGCCAGAAAACGCCGGCGTCAAAAAACGTCCGTGTGTATGAGGCCTTAAACCAATGGTTCTAAGTAGGCTGCTACTGTAAATTAGTGTGAATAAAACAAACGTGAAGCACTACAATAAAACAATAAAAATAATAATAATAAAAAAATAATCTAAATATTGGTTCAAATACAATGAAAATAGTGCAAACCAGTTGTGAAAAAGTCAATAAAATGAACAAGATTAGGCAACCTGTGGTACTTTGGAACCTTGGACAAAGTCTTGATTGGTGAAATGTGTCTGGCCAAGCTACTGCATGTACCAGATGATGGTCCTGGAGAGTGAGAGGCTTTTGTAATGAAAAGAACACAAGTGTGTCACACGGCCTGTTAAGCCTCACATTATAGGCTCCATGCACACTGGACGTTAACAAAAACAATCTAAAAACCTCAGTAGCTTTGTAGTGAGCCTTTCAGCATTTATCAGCATTAATGCACTAGCGGTTTTGAGCGTCAGCGTTTTTTTTTTCAATGGATCCAAAACGACCTAAAACGCTGGTGAGCTACGTCTTTGATCGTTGTTGAGCGTTTATGAGCGCTTTTAAGCTTTCAGCGTTTTCTGTGGTCAGAAGAACGACTCTTGAATGCCAATTCAGGGCATTCAGATAACAGCCCATAAATGCCACTGCTGTTAAACGACAATAATTGTCCATGTGTGCATGGAAACATAGGATAACATAAAAGGGCGTTTATGGGCTGTTAAAAAAAATGCCCAAACGACCAAAACAGTTGTTTATCAGCTTCAGTGTGCATGGAGCCTTAGGCCTCATACACACGGACGTTTTTAGCAGTGCGTTTTTTAGGCCTCATACACAGGGGCGTTTTTTACAGCCCCGTTTTTTGCAGCTCTCCATGTTATTCAATGGCCCCATAAAAACTGACGTTTTTGAGCAGTAGAGGGCGCTGGCGTTAGTGAGCTGTAAATAGAACGCGGGACCAGCGCGTTTCGAGGCTGTAGAGTTTTGGCATTTTTGACGCTGAGCCTGCAAAACGCTCACTAACGCTCACTAATGCCGTACCGACGTTAACCGGCGTTTTTGACGCCGGCGTTTTCAGGTTAAAAAAAACGCCTATTCACGCCGAAGCTCACTAACGCGCATTAACGCTCATTAACGCTGATGCAAAACAACGAAAAAAACTAAGTTTTTACCCATTTTTTTAAGACGCCCGTGTGTATGAGGCCTTAGTGTTTTTTTCGGCTCTCCATGTTATTCAATGGCCCCATAAAAACGCCAATGTTTTTGAGCTGTAGATGGCATCGGTGTTAGTGAGCTGAAAGTAAAACAGTGCGTTTAGCGTTTTGCCGTTTTTGACGCCAAGCAGGCAAAACACTCACTAACGCGCATTAACGCCGTACCGACGTTAACGTGTGTTTTTAGCACCGGCGTTTTCTGGTTAAAAAATAGCAGAGGAATGTTTTTTTCAAATAAAACGCCTATTGACGCCGACGCTCACTAACGCCGATGCAAAACGCCAAATGAAATCGCGTTTTTGACGCCGTTTTTTTCCCTGACGTTGGGCCCGACGTTTTGCTTAATTTTTTTAATACGCCCGTGTGTATGAGGCTTCAGCGTTGTGAAGCACTTGCACCGTCCATTCCCCTGACCCATGCTGAAAAGTTTAGTGTTCTTATTACAATCAAAGAGAACTGAGTAGAACCAGAGTTGCTTTACCTAATTAGACACAATATCCTTTCCATGATAGAAAAGGATATATATACAGTAACTACGTTGACAGTTTTCTCCAGCTGGTTGGGGCAATTTGGTTTAGGAGAGCATGTTTTTATAAAAAAGAATCACAAGAATGTTGTCACTGACTGGCAAATAATGGGAAGAAAAGCCTCAAATTGAATAATGTTGTTCACTTTATAGACTTTTTTTGGGGTTGATTTACTAAAACTGGAGAGGGCAAAATCTGGCATCCAGATTTTGTTTGTCAAAGTTTCATTGAACAAGCTAAAGTTAGCAGCTGATTGACTACCATACACAACTTCACCAGGGGTTAAAAGCACTGCCACTCGGCGGTTCCGAGGCGGCGTACAGCTGCTTCGAGAGCATCGTCCATGGATAACAATGGAGGGGGCGGTGTATACACCGCTCAGCGCACCGCCCCAAATATGCTGCTTGCAGGACTTTTCTTTCTCGTCCTGCAAGCGCAAAGCCCGAGTGCTTTCACACTGGGGTGTATGGGGGTGGGGGGTTTTAAGGCGCTATTTTTAGCACAGCAGCGCCTGAAAAACGACCCAGTGCCCGCGATTTGACAGCACCGGTGTGTGAATGGCAAAACACAGGACTCATATTTGAGATGCCATTCATTTGAGTGACACCTCAAAACGCATTGCGGGTCTGCCGTGATTGTTGGGCAATAAAGCATGCTGCAATTGCAGCAACCCGCATTGTGAGATGCATGTCGCCCAAAAATAGTTCAAAAGAATGGTATCTCAAATGCGAGTCCCCCGTTTTGCCATTCACACATCGGCGCTGTCAAATTACGGGTAGATTCGTGGCAAATCTGCCCGTGATTCAAAAGGCTGTAACGTGAAAGCATGCCTTAAGGAGAAGTTCCACTTTATGCTCTCCTCCTCTTCAACTTTTGGTACTTTTTGTGTGTGTGTGTGTGTGTGTGTGGGGGTAGCGGGTACCTGAGATTGCCACAGTGATTCCACTGGAAGCCCCCCCTCCCCCCCTCCCGCAACCTTCTGGAACACCTACTAGGTCATAGAAGGCCGCTGGACCATTCACAAGGCGCAGCCCTTCTCGCATCTGTGCAGTGGGACGCTGGCTGGAAAGCCATAAGGAATCACAGCCAGCTTCCTACAGTTTCCATGCTGGCACTGGGGACCCGAAGCCTGACAAAGCCTGACAAAGAACTGGCCTGGGGGTAGGGCGCCACTGGATCCCTGGACAATGAGTGCATGTTTATTAAAAGTCAGCAGCTACAGAGTTGACTTTTTAATTTTTCTCAGACTGAAGCTCCTCTTTAATGTTTATTTCATTACAGTATGGCAAATGTTATCGTAGCACTGCAATTTCTAATTTTCGCTTTTAATGCCTTAATACATAACGTTGAATATATCTTTTTGCCATGTCCATGAGGTGAACATCAGTCCTATTCTGAATATTTATCTATGTATTTGAAATCTTACTGAATATTTGGGAGGTTTGTAACATAAATCGGTACTTCTTTTATCGGTATTTGTTTTTATGGGTTACCATTGTCTGAAAAATGTTGTACAAAAAAACACAATTAGAAAATTAGTTAAAGAGCTGCTTGATTTCTACTTTATACAGGATATATATATATTTTTTATAGGATTACTACTGTGAGTTAACCCCCACTATCAAGAAAAATGTTCAAAACAAATGGTAACTAAAGAAATCGCAAAAGTCTGCAGACTCCAAATTTGGAGGATGGTATCCCAGTTGCACAACTCTGGTCCAGTTTGGAAAATATAAGTCTGTCGATTGGCAAAGGTTATTTCTACCTGACTGAACATGCTCAGACAACTGTAACTAAACCATACATATTAAATGGTGTAAAGCTGCCCATACATGCTATAGTCCTACTGTAAAATCATTTCTTTAGTGAGCGCCTACCTAATCAGTCCCTTCAATTTATATTTAATCAGGTAGTTTCCTAAATTACATAGTTGTTTGGAAATCTATAGCACATTGTACAAATAGTCTGTAACATGGTAACCGGCTTTAGGGCCAGTTCACACCATAGAAACGCAGTCCGGATGCGTTCCGGATGCTTTTCTGCATGCGCGTTTTTGACGCTTCTCCGGTCCGTTCCGTTGCGTTTTTGATGCATTTTTGATGCAGTCCAGTGCAGTTTTTTCCCCCTTTTTTTCTTAGGACATGTGCATTCCAGTGCGTTTTTGGTGCATGTAGGTGCATTCCAGTGCGTTTTTGGTGCATGTAGGTGCATTCCAGTGCGTTTTTGGTGCATGTAGGTGCTTTCCGGTGCGTTTTTGATGCATTTTACCGTGTTCCAGTACAGTTCAGTGCATGAAAAATGCAGCATGTTCTACTTTTTTTTTCTGGAGCTGGAACTGACTGGAACTGACTGCACTGGTGTGAACTATGCCATTGGAAACCATATAACCTACTTTCCATGCATTTTTGATGCAGAATAAAAACGTACTGGACTGCGTGTGGTGTGAACTGGCCCTTAGACCATGACTGTCAAAGTAATTGCTGGCAAGTTTTAGGTCCTGTTCACACATATTTAATTGACCTGCATTTTACCACACTGGAAGCGGTCATGTCTGATGAAGGGGATCTGCTTGGCTCCAAACGTTGCACTGCTCTGTTTGTGATGTGATCTTTCGTCAATAAAAAAAAATGCTTGGACTTAACTGAAGATTCCTGGTGTGCTGGCGAGTATTTACATTGTTACCGCACTGGAAGAACACAGGCTACCGCGTGGACACACAGAAAACAATTGTTTTCTATGTGTTCTTCTCATACAACAATGCTAGTGTCATGTGAAGTGCAGTGTGTTATGTTAAAATGCTACATGTATGCATTGTAATGCAACGCAATGCACGTCAACACAATGCAAGTCTATTGGGCAAAAATAATTGTATCAAATACTTACTGTAATTTTCCTTTCCTGGCGCCAATCCATGGCACCATACTACCACATATATACTGCCATATTGGCACCAGGAAAACAGAAAGTTGTATCAAATACTTACCATAATTTTCCTTTCCTGGCGCCAATCCCTGGCAGCATGTACAGTGCATCCGGAAAGTATTCACAGTACTTCACTTTTTCTACATTTTGGTATGTTACAGCCTTATTCCAAAATGGATTCAATCCATTATTTTCCTCAAAATTCTACAAACAATACCCCATAATGACAATGTGAAAGAAGTTTGTTTGAAATCTTTGCAAATTTATTAAAAATAAAAAAATGAAAAAAATCCAATGTACATAAGTATTCACTGCCTTTGCTCAATAATTTGTTGAAGCACCTTTGGCACCAATTACAGTCTAATGTCTTAATGAGTATGACGCTACAAGCTTGGCAAACCTATTTTTGTACTTCTCAAGCTCTATCAGGTTGGATGGGGAGTGTCGGTGCATAGCCATTTTCAGATCTCTCCAGAGATGTTCAATCGCATTCAAGTCTGGGACTTGGCTGGGCCACTTAAGGACGTTCACAGAGTTGTCCCGTAGCCATTCCTATGTTATCTTGGCTGTGTGCTTAGGGTCATTGTCCTGTTGAAAGATGAACCTTTGCCCCAGTCTGAAGTCCAAAGCGCTTTGGAGCAGGTTTTCATCAAGGATATCTCTGTACATTGATACATTCATTTTTCCCTCGATCCTGACTAGTCTCTAAATTCCTCCCGCTGCAAAACATCCCCACAGCATGATGCTGCCACCACCACCATGCTTCACTGTAGGGATAGTTATGGCCAGGTGATGAGAGGTGCCTGGTTTCCTCCAGACATGACGCTTGCCATTCAGGCCAAAGAGTTCAATCTTTGTTTCATCAGACCAGAGAATTTTGTTTCTTATGGACTGAGAGTCCTTCAGGTGCCTTTTGGCAAACTCTAGGCAGGCTTTCATGTGCCTTTTACTGAGGAGTGGCTTCCATCTGGCCACTCTACCATACAGGCCTGATTGGAGGAGTGCTGCAGAGAAGGTTGTTCTGCTGGGAGGTTCTCTTCTCTCCACAGAGAAATGCTGGAACTCTGTCAGAGTGACCATCGGGTTCTTGCTTACCTCCCTGACTAAGCCCCTTCTCCCCCCATCTCTCACTTTAGCTGGGGGCCTGCTCTAGGAAGAATCCTGGTGGTTCCAAACTTCTTCCGTTTACAGATGATGGAGGCCACTGTGCTCATTGGGGCCTTCAATGCTGCAGAAATTTTTCTGTACCCTTCCCCAAATCTGTGCCTCAATACAATCCTGTCTCGGAGGTCTACAGACAATTCCTTGGACTTCATGGCTTGGTTTGTGCTCCGACATGCACTGTTAACTGTGGGACCTTATATAGACAGGTGTGTGCCTTTCCAAATTATGTCCAATCAACTGCATTTACCATAGATGGACTGCAATCAAGTTGTAGAAACATCTCAAGGATGATCAGAGGAAACAGGAGACACCTGAGCTCAAACTTGAGTGTCATGGCAAAGGCTCTGAATACTTATGTGATTTTTTTTTGCTTTTAATTTTTAATAAATTTGCAAAGATTTAAAACAAACTACTTTCATGTCGTCATTATTGGGTATTGTTTGTAGAATTTTGAGGAACATAATGAATTTAATCCATTTTGGAATAAGGCCGTAACATAACAAAATGTGGAAAAAATTAAGTGTTGTGAATACTTTCCGGATGCACTGTATGTGGTCGTATCCTGCCATGTTGACGCAAGGAAAATGCTTTTTATTATTTTGTCCTATACAAGGACCCAAACAGGAAAAGAACAAGATGGCAGAAGAAAAAAACTATAAAATACATAGCAATTCAATGCGTATAAAACACGTATAAACTCATATTAAATTGTGTGTCAACATGCACAAAAATGCGTGTCAATGGAAGGCAATGCACATACATTTTTCAAGCATTTTTATGCATTTTAATACACGTTTATGTGTGAACAGTCCCTTAATTTTTTTCTTTGCATTTCTCTTAGAACTAACAAGATGGCTACCCATTAACAAGTTGGCTACTTGTATAGCCTGTACGCACCACTGAAGTTGAGCAAGTGAGTGAAGAAAAAGGAATGTTTATGGAACTCTTCAATAGCCTGTACAATTGGCCCATCCAAACTGCTGCGCAAGGTCTTTTTGGAACCGCTTTTGTCCGCGATTAAAGACTCCAGCATAGTACGCACCATGTACAACTGTAAAAACATGATGAAATATAAGTCATTAGAATATGGAAGGTTCATTTTTTAAAAAGAAAACAGCCTGATAATAATACGAGAGAAAACAGGCTTACAGAAATGAAAAAGAGTGTTAAAGTGTATGCAAATTCTAATAATAGACTTTGTTCACATTTGATTTGTTAAATACAGTGAAAGTGCATTGTTCGATAAAGTGTCAAAAATATTTGTTGATCCTGCCAGAATTCTTCTCAGCTGATAACTTCCTGTACTCTCTTACTGTGCTGCACTTTTATCAATTATATTGTTTTGAGGACCACAGGACCTTACCCATGTTATCTACAAGAGCACAGGGGGAGTGTCTAGTAGTCATGTCCTGTTTTTTTTTCATCCTGATGCAGTATGGTGAGTAGGTGTTGTCACTACAAGAAACAAACACAAAATGGCGCACCAGCCTAGAGCATTATCCCACAAATTCACTTTATTAAGAAATTGTCATAAAATGTACTCCCAAATGTGCGAATAAAGAACACGCATCAAGCCACTTGTCTGTAGCTAAACAGTCAAAAAGCCAATATAAAGGAATAGAAGTGGTAAAAAAAAAGCACTTGTGAGTTTAACTAATAATTTTGTTTGTACAATTTTCCTTTAAGGGGGTGTGGCAAGGGGTGTGTCCTATGCCTACATACTTTTTCTAATAGGTGTGCCTCATTCCCATCTCAGAAAGTTGGGAGGTATGCATTCATGCGCAGGAGACATTTTTTTCTGTTATTAAGTGTTGTCACCCTAGGACAGGAAGTGTGTTACTGGCAGGATCACTGGGTTAAAATAAGTAAAATGAAGCCTGAAAAACAAATTCAACCACCACATGTAGGCACTGATAAGCTGCAATATATTACATGTTTTTTGGTTTGGGTTTAGATGCACTTTAAAGACACACACTGGTCCTGACCTGCGTGCTGGAGGGGCCGACCGCTCTGCGAGGAACTTTGATGTCGAATCCTCCTTTAGGATCCTTCTCTCCTCTCAAACACGGGTCATTGGGTGGCTCACGCCCTGCTTCCCAGTCACAAATAGTCTTGCGGATTGCCTGCAGAACACTGAAGCAAGAGAAGAGGCAATCCTATATAACATGATCATATTTTAGCCTACCCTTTTAAATGCTTCACCTTTAAATCTGGTAACCGACACCTATACTATAAATATTCATCTAACAATAATCAAAAATCAAATAAAAAAATCGTCACAATGCATTTATTGTCACGCACCTAATCAGAACATTTTTCTTCTTGCGCACAGCCTGACGTAGGGGCTCCCGCAAGGTGCTTTGTGCAAAGTCTTGCAGGGCAGCATATATGGTATTGCGGATGGCCTGGTTAAAGACGCTCTCCATACGTCCCATGAGCACTTGCAGACCTTTCACCATAGCAATCACCTTAAAGCAAAATAAAATGTATTACAAATTAATACATTACATAAATGAGGAAGGTTATACAATAGTTTTATACTTTTGGCTTTTATATTCGATGTTTTCATTATTTTCTAACAATTAGGTGCCTGTATATATTAGAGCACTTGTCAGTCCGAAGCTGAATTTTACGTAAGTACCTAAACACACAGATCCAAACACACATATGAACTGCCTTATCTACTAAAATATTTGTAATTCTGTCCAGCACCTTTTCTGATTCATTCACTTCTGCCAGACAGCACAGCCAGGACGGTGACATCACTTTCTTGTACATCACGTGTAGGCTGTCAGATAGGCAATTCCACCACTAGAGATGTGAATCACTGAGGTGCAGGAACCCTTTTCCCTAATGGACATTACTCACTCACTAGATTTGAAACCTGCAGAAACCTGCTAACTCACAATAAAGCAATATCTTGCTTGTACAACCAGTGAGGGAACAATGCCGCAGGCCACATATGTCAAACAGAAGGCCCGCTGACCAAATCCCACCTGCCACTCTGTGCATAGGGCATACCTTGACCCTGCTCTCTGTCCGTTACTAGAGCCACCTACATAGGGAGTTACTAGCGCCATGCCAAGTAGGGGGGGGTGGTGTTGCACACTATGCATAGCGCACCCCTAAACTATGCAGTCTGTACTAAACCTTGCACTCTGTATGTAGCGCTTCACTGAACTCTGCGGACAGGGCACCCCTAAAACTGCAATCTGTACATAGCGCACCCCTGAACTCTGCACTCAGTACATAACACACTGCTAAACTCTGTACTCTATGCATAGGGCACACCTGAACAATGCTCTCTGTACGTTACACACTCTTGAACTCTGTACTCTGTATGTAATGCACTCCTGAACTCTGCACTCTGTACGTGGCATAATCCTGAACCCTGCACTCTGAATGTAGCACCCAGATATAACCAGCCCTTTAATAGCACCCATACTGCTGAAGCAGTCCGTGATAAAATTGAGTTTGACACCCTTGCCATAAACAATGGTAAGTGGTCTCAATCGTCTGCAAATTGTACCCAAAGGCATGATTGCTCTTGTGACATGGCCCTTGGAGCTGAGCTGGCTATACACTAGTAAATTTCCTGTAAACTTTTTCCTTTTAAGAACTTGCGTTTTCGATTTTCTAAACGTTAGTAGGGTCAAAATGCCTTTTGTTTTTGACCGCAGTAATGTGAAAATTTGAGGGAGGAGGAAGGAAATTTTTCTTGAATGATCAAATTTCTAACAATTTATGTGGTTTTCGTACAGTAAAGTCCATTAGTTCCACAATTAAATGTCAAAAACAAATGCAATTTTAAAGTAATTCAAATGACATTTGTCAAACCATCAAATTTACTGAGCATTTTTGTACAATGTTCATACGGACAATTGTTTGACAGTCTCCTAATGTATGGCCAGCTTTACTGTAGCGTCACCTCCCTATCTGCAATGATGGAACAGCACTACATTAATAAGTCATCGGTCTTCTCTCTCTTCCTGTCAGCAGGCTTCCTGTTAGCACATCTGCATACAGCCCAGCTGGTTCCTACAGCTGCCCCCTCCTCTCCCTTGCTGCAATCAAGGGCTGAGTGGAGGCTGATATCAAGACAGGTACTTACAGTAAATGTATATACATAAATATACATTTCATTATTTTTAATAAAGGGATACACCAATGCACTAAATGTTTTTTCTATTTTTTGCTTAGTTCATGTTAAAAATGAACTGTAATAACAGTCATAAGTGGAATGTGTTTGGGTACCCTCACCAGTTTGCAGATCTATTTTTACTCAGCTCATCAGTATAGTAATGCAGAGCCTACCACAGCTCCTGAATTTTAATAGGACAGCAGGCTATTGTTAAACCTAGAGTATCTCACAAAAGTGAGCACACCCCTCACATTTTTGTAAATATTTTATTCTATCTTTTCATGTGACAACACTGAAGAAATGACACCTTGCTACAATGTAAAGTAGTGAGAATACAGCTTGTATAACAGTGTAAATTTGCTGTTCCCTCAAAATAACTCAACACACAGCCATTAATGTCTAAACCAATGGCAACAAAAGTGAGTACACCCCTAAGGGAAAATATCCAAATTGGGCCCAAAGTGTCAATATTTTGTGTGGCCACTATTATTTTCCAGCACTGCCTTAACCCTCTTGGGCATGGAGTTCATCAGAACTTCACAGGTTACCACTGGAGTCCTCTTTCACTCTTCCATGACGACATCACAGAGCTGGTGGATGTTAGAGACCTTGCGCTCCTCCACCTTCCATTTGAGGAGGCCCCACAGATGCTCAGTAGGGTTTAGGTCTGGAGACATGCTTGGCCAGTCCATCTCCTTTACCCTCAGCTTCTTTAGCAAGGCAGTGGTCAGCTTGGAGGTGTGTTTAGGGTCCAGGGTGGATAAAAATCAATGTTTTTTATTAAAAGCATCAAAAAAATCAGATTTTTATCAAATTTATTTTAATAAAATATGTTTGCAGTAAAATTCTATCTAAAGACGGTTTTCTCTTTAAGATACATTAATAATTTAGTTTATTCAGCATGGAATGGAGCTTAGTTATGTAGCATGAGGCTGTATATTCTGCAATATTTAAATTTTTCGGTAAACTCATTCAATGAATCCAAGCTCTGCAAGCTGAGATAACATGCACTGCATTGATGCATTCACATAATTTCACAGTAACCATGAGATAAAACAAAGTTCAGGAATTTTCATTTATCCCATTGCTTTGCAAATCTATGTACACTACAAACTGTATGATTGAATCGGTTCTGATATCGCTGTTTTACTAACCTGATGTAGTAGGAAACTTTAATTTTGTTTGCAAATATTAAAGATTCTAACTACCAGCAAAAATAAGTCCTTACATTTAAAGAGCACCTGTCATTTCAGATCTAGCATGGCAGCGCCTGTTAGCGGGCATCCACTCCCCTGCTGCCACCACGTCCCTCACCTTGTTGTGTCACTGCCGCATCACTGTCGGTGAGTCAACAGCAGGTCAGAGGAGGAGCCACTGCGGGACAGAGATGACAATTGCTCTTTAAATATTATGATTTAAATTGAGTTGATTTAAATCAAGCCTTTTTACTAGTGATTTAAATCATGATTTTAAATAGTTATTTAAATAGAGTAACAAATCTTTTTTTTCAGATCCTCAGAGTTCTTTGCCATGAGGTGCCATGTTGAACTTCCAGTGACCAGTATGAGAGAGTGAGAGCGATAACACCAAATTTAACACACCTGCTCCCCATTCACACCTGAGAACTTGTAACACTAACGAGTCACATGTCTCCGGGGAGGGAAAATGGCTTATTGAGCCCAATTTGGACATTTTCACTGAGAGATGTACTCACTTTTGTTGCCAGCGGTTTAGACAGTAATGGCTGTGTGATGATTTTGAGGGGACAGCAAATTTACACTGTTATACAAGCTGTACACTCACTACTTTACATTGTAGTAAAGTGTCATTCCTTCAGTGTTGTCACATGAAAAGATAGAATACAAAGATGTCACGGGTGTACTCACTTTTGTGAGATACTGTACATTTTCATTTACTGGACAAACTGGGTATTTCCCCAAAATATATAATACACTGTTTCTCTATGAAAATTGTTAATTTGCACAGTCAAACCTAAAAAAGTACTGTAAGTAACAGCAGGGCTAAGTAGGTCAGCAGCCCATTACATGCATGAGTTCCATTCAAAGGATTTCCAAGTTTTTGTAAGGTCCCTTTATGGCTGATGTTTCAGTGGCTGCTTCTTTCTTCATATAACAATAAACCCCCAATGTTGGTTAGGAGTGTCATTGGATGCGGTGTTTGAACAAAGGCTGTCTTACTTCCACAAAGGCAAATTTCTCTTCACTGGTGTAGTTGTACCGCGTGGCTCTCTCATACTCCTCCGCTGTGCCAGGACAATCCTTATTACAGAATTTGTCTGTAGGATGAACCAACTTCCAGGAATACTATGTGATTTGACAAAAAGAAATTGACATTATGCAAATGCTGTCATAACTTCTATTTTGCGCTTAATTAAGCAAATAAACAACGCACAAAAATCAAACCCATCGCAACCATTTGAAATACCTCTTTAAATAATCTGATTACAATAAAATAAAAAGCTTATTGGTTAGTGAAGGGATCTCCAAACTTTGTAAACAAAGGGCAAGTTTACTGTCCTTCAGACCTTCGGGGGGGGCTGTGGCCAGTGGGAGTAGAAATTGTCCTGGTGTCAGTGGCAGTAAACTATGCATCTTTGGTGTTAGGGGAAGGAATAGCACCCCATTGTTGGTGTAATTGGGAAGATTAGTACCCCATCGCAGGTGTCAGTGGGAGGACTAGTGTCCCATCGTTGGTATCAGTGAGGGGAATAGAGCCCCATCGTTGGTGTCAGTGGGAGGATTAGTGTCCCATCAGTTGGAGAAATAGTGCCCCATCATTGGTGTCAATGGGAGGAATAGTGTCGCATCATTGGTGTCATTGGGAAAAATAGTGCCCCATCATTGGGTGAAATAGTGTCCCATCATTGGTGCCAGTGAGAGGAATAGAGCCCCATTGTTGGTGTCAGTGGGAGGATTAGTGTCCCATCATTGGTGTCATTAGGAGGGATAGTGTTCCATCCCTGGTGTCAGTGGGAGGAATAGAGCCTCATCATTGGTGTCATTGGAAGAAATAGTGTCCCATCAATGGGAGAAATAGTGCCCCATCATTGGTGTCAGTGGGAGGAATAGTGTCCCATCATTGGTGTCATTGGGAGGAATCGTGCCCCAAGGCTGGTGTCAGTGGGAGGAATAGTGTCCCATCATTGGGGCTATTGGAAGAATAGTGTCCCATCTTTGGCATCAGTGAGAGGAATAGAGGCCCATCGTTGGTGTCAGTGGGAGGATTAGCGTCCCATCGTTGGTGTCATTGGGAGGGATTGTGTCCCATCGTTGGTGTCAGTGGGAAGGATTGTGTCCCATTGCTCGTGTCAGTGGGAGGAATAGAGCCCCATCATTGGTGTCTTTGGGAGAAATAGTGCCCCATCGTTAATGTCAATGGAAGGAATAGTGCCCCATGGTTAATGTCAGTGGGAGGAATAATGCCCCATCGTTGGTGTCATTGGGAGAATAGTGTCCCATCTTTGGCATCAGTGAGAGGATTAGTGTCCCATCGTTGGTATCAGTGAGAGGAATAGAGGCCCATCGTTGGTGTCAATGAGAGGATTAGTGTCCCATTGTTGGTGTCATTGGGAAGGATTGTGTTCCATTGCTCGTGTCAGTGGGAGGAATAGAGCCCCATCATTGGTGTCTTTGGGAGAAATAGTGCCCCATCGTTGGGAGAAATAGTGCCCCATCATTGGTGTCAGTGGGAGGAATAGTGCCCCATCGTTAATGTCAATGGAAGGAATAGTGCCCCATGGTTAATGTCAGTGGGAGGAATAATGCCCCATCGTTGGTGTCATTGGGAGAAATAGTGTCCTATCATTGGTATCAGTGAGAGGAATAGCGCCCCATCATTGTTGTCAGTGAGAGGATTAGTGTCCCATCGTTGGTGTCATTGGGAGGGATAGTGTCCCATCCCTGGTGTCATTTGGAGGAATAGTGCCCCATCATTGGCGTCATTGGGAGAAATAGTGCCTCATCGTTGGGAGAAATAGTGCCCCATCATTGGTGTCATTGGGAGGAATAGTGCCCCAAGGCTGGTGTCAGTGGGAGGAATAGTGTCCAATCGTTGGGGTTCATTGGGAGGAATAGCGTCCCATCGTTGGTTTCAGTGGGAGGAAAAGTGCCCCATCTTTGGGAGAAATAGTGCCCCATCATTGGTGTCAGTGGTAGTATTAATGCCCCATCGTTGGTGTCAATTAGAGAAATAATGCCCCGTAGTTGATGTCAGTAGCAGAAATGATGACCCATTGTTGGTGTCAGTGGAAAGATTAGTGTCTTGGATCTGTGGGAGGAAAAGTGCTCCAAGAGCCAGATAAAAGCAAGCAAAGGACTGCAGTTTGAAGACCACTAGGTTAGTACATCATACACATCATCCACTCTAATGGAGAAACACATAAATTTGGACAGTTAAAGTTGTTGCTAGAATTGGCTGTAGGTTATGCCAAGCGGTTTCAAAAGGGTGAAATAAAATCAAGTCTAAAGAAATTATAGCAGCAAGAGTAGGTCAAATGCAGGTCAACTGCACCTACAAAGAATTATAATCTCAAAAACATTTGACTATCAAAGCCCATTAAAACAGGCCCTTAGGTTTCCTCTGTTCCTAAGTATTTTACATTATGTCCCCAGCTTATGAGGGGCCATTTTTTGGCACAAAAGAAGGTCCAGAATAATTGAAAGGTTTTCCCAACTCTTAAAGCCATTAAATCCCTTGCAAATTAACTATAAAATACCCCATTTAGCCTTCATTAGTTCAATACATATAGCCGAAATATAAACATTTAGCTGAAATGTCCCAATTTTTTTGCAAAAATGGTAACTCCAATTAATCTGCCATTACTGTATGTACCAATACCATATCGAAACAGACACATGAAAGAACATCGAGCAGTGTCTTCTGTGATGAGTTCTCTATAGAAGTCAGCAGAGGACAAGACATATACTGTACATAAAAACAAAACACTGATCTTGGCAACCCACCACTTCCATGACATGGGCACTCCATTTGGAAAGGAGCTGTAGACCCCTCAACGCTAAGTCAAACAGTTCTCGATATTCTTCATCTGATTTTTGACTGTCCAGACCAGAGCCAGTCACCACCTACCACAAGGAAAACAGGAGGAGTCATTCAAAGTCTTCAGTCCTCTCTACAGAAACATATATAATGATTCACATCTTATCAACTATTTCATCGGCAGTTACAGATTTTGGGATTGAATTTAGTGTCAACTGGTTTGTCCATATCTGTCGTAAAAGGAATACATATAGGTTTTATACATATTTTCTTTACTTACCAACTCCCCAGATGTCGAGGAAAGGTTTACCTCACGGGTACAGTA
>BLSH010446752.1:1006282-1029513 GCA_018402905.1 Glandirana rugosa | reverse complement strand
AATCAGTGGATATTTAAATTTCTGATCGCTGTATAAATGTCATTGGTCCCAAAAATGTGTAAAAAATGTCCGTCATTTCTGCGGCAATATCGCAGTCCCAATAAAAATCGCAGATCGCCGCCATTACTAGTAAAAAAAAAAAAATAATAAAAACGCCATAAATCAATTCCCAGTTTGTAGACGCGATAACTTTTGCGCAAACCAATCAATATACGCCGATTGCGATTTTTTTTTTTACCAAAAATATGTAGAAGAATATATGTCGGCCAAAACTGATGAATAATTTTTTTTAATGGATTTGTACTTTAGCAAAAAGTAAAAAATATTGTTCTTTTTGCAAAATTGTCGCTCATTTTTTGTTTATAGCGGCGATCAGAAATGACGCAGAGGTGATCAAATACCACCAAAAGAAAGCTCTATTTGTGGGAAAAAAAGGACGCAAATTTTATTTGGTTACAACGTCGCACGACCGCGCAATTGTAATTCAAAATGCGACAGCGCTGAAAGCCAAAGATTGGTCTGGGCAGGAGGGGGGTTTAAGTGCCCAGTAAGGAAGGGGTTAAATAATTCAAAATTACAAGGGGGATGTGTGATTGTGCTCCATAGCTTTTCTACAAAATTCATTAATTTATTGGTTTTTCATGTAACAATTTTATGCACCCTCCACACCATTGGGACTGTGAAAGGCATGGGCGTTTCTTCTTGTTTAGCCAATGACACAGATAAGTTGTACATGTAATGCAACAATAATGAGGGGCCCAACTCTTGTCCTGATCCCCTATTTTGCATCCAAAATATAAGAGGTATGCCTTTTTTTTTTTTTACCACTGCTGTTATACTGCACTTTTGAGATGCAAATGTAACCTCTCCACAAATGTAGCAGAAGTTATCTGTGTTGTTTACACAGTTTCGAGGCATCTTGGCTTCTCAAAGGAAAATATCACGCAACTGTTCCTTAGAACGGTAGGCAATGACACTTTCACAAACCACCAGTAACTGTATGAAGCGCAGATCTAAAATAGATTACAGTTAAGTAATAATCTTTTGGCCTCATGCACACTGGACGTTTTTACAGCAGCTTTTTTTAGCTGCAGACATTTTTTTCTACAGTCAATAATCTCCCCATCATTTTATCCTATGTGTTCATGGACACATAGGCTGTTATCAACTGTTTTTAGCTGTGCTGTTTTTGAGCTGTAAAAAAGACTAGTGGGTCCTGAGAGACGTTTTTCAGCTGTAAAAACGCTCCAGCGCTGAAAAACGTGCAAAAATGTGGCTTAACGTTGTATACACAGCGCTAAGCCTTGTCAGGCGTTTCTCTGTGTCTATTCAAAATCAATGGTTTCCTATGGGAGCTCACTGATTTGAATAGAAGTCGCACCAGAAGTCGGATCATGATGATCTAACTTTCGGTGTGACTTGTGTGCTGAGGATCTTGAAGGGAAACCCTGCACAAAAAATGAAAAAAACATTTGCGTGGGGTTCCCTCCCAGGACGATACCAGACCCTTCGGTCTGGTATGGATTTTAAGGGGAACCTCCACGTCAAAAAAAATGGCGTGGGGTCCCCCCAAAATCCATACCAGACCCTTATCCGAGCACGCACCCTGGCAGACCAGGAAAGGGGGCGGGAACGAGCGAGCGCCCCCCCTCCTGGAGGACAAGGGCATCTTCCCGACAACGCTTGTTGGGGTTGTTGGGGTCTGCGGACAAGGGGCTTATCGGAATCTGGAAGCCCCCTTCAATAAGGGGGCCCCCAGATCCCGGCCCCCACTCTATGTGAATGAGTATGGGGTACCAGTACCCCTACCCATTCACCTGAAAAAAAGTGTAAAAAAAAACACTACACAGATTTTTTAAATATTTTATTAAATCAGCTCTGGCGTCTTCTCTCTCTGGCTTTTCTCCCTCTCCAGCGTCTTCTTTCTTCTACTATTTTGCGGGGTCTTCTGCTTCTGAGGGATCTTGTATCTTCTGCTGCATCTTCTGTCTTTTGCTCTTTTACCGCTGTCTTCTACGCTGCCTTCTCCCTCTGCACTTTTTCCCATGTTGACACAATGCAATCTCCCAGACTAATGAAATATCTGCGCTCTGCATTGACTTATATTGGCATGGGGCGTTATGATGTCACCACCCAAGGTATGATGGGGTGGTGACATCATAAGTGGGCGGGGCCTCAGTGTGACATCAGCGCTTGGCCCCGAAGGGTCTGGTATCGTCCTGGGTGGGGGGCGACCCCACCCAATTTTTTTTACATTTTTTGTGGCGTTCCCCTTCAAGATCTTCAGCACACAACTCGCACCGCAAGTTGGATCACCATGATCCGACTTCTGGTGCAACTTCTATTTAAATCAATGGGCTCCCATAGGGAACTATTGATTTTGAATAGAGACAGAGAAACGCGAGTTAAAGCTAGCACGGAAAAATGCCAATGCAAAACGCTGATAAAATTGTGTTTTTAACGGGTGCTTTTTCTGGTGTCGGTACTTGCTTTACAGCTCGATTTTTTAACGTCCTATGTGCATGAGGCCTTAGTCTCAAAGTGAAGATAAATTTATACACTTCCATGTGGTACCATTTTCATTGCTCTACCATATTTTGTCGAGAAGTTATGAGGCATCAAGATCATCAGACACCTCCCTCCCTTGTAGGCAAATAGTCACCTGTGTATAAATCTTTATTGCGAAACATCATGAAAACTTTAAACAACCCGCACCTTTATCACTTGTTTTCTAATTCAGCTAATGAAAGTATGTAAGAATTAGCACATTTTACCTCGGAAGTCGATAATTTCCCAAAATGTGTAGACCAGTGCTATCTCACAATTGGAGGGTAAATAGAATATATTATATAGTTTAGGTGAGAGGTGAAAGGTTAATTGGAAGGTAATTAATTAATAGTCTGATTTGATACCATCAAGTCCATTGAAAACAATGTGTTATAGATAGTTGGGTATCAGTAGGTAAAGTTTGAATGAAAGATTCCCAGACATCAAAGAATTTGTGGACCTGTGTTTCTCTGTTTAGAGAGGCCTCCACCCATTCCATGTGGAAAACATAAGTAATATTTTGTATATTTATATGCAGAAAACAGGTAGAGCTGTTAGTTCAGTTTCACATTTTCCAAGCTTTTCTTACCTCCTCTGTGGTAAAAAGCTTGTTCACAGAACTCAATAGCTCAAGCTATGATTTATATATGCAAGTTAATCATTCAGAAAATTGATTCATCTGCTCCCTCCCCCTCCCTGTCTGTCTTTTCAGATATATTCAAATAAAATTTCAATCTGAGAGAGAGGAGAGAGAGCATGAAAGTAAAACAGATTCTACTGTATTCTGCCTTATGCTCTGTGAATCCAGTGTCTGCATATAATGCTTATTAAAAAAAACAAAGATATTTAATATAGTAAAAAACAGATATAAAAAAATCTATTTAACAATGTATAAAAAACAAACTAATCCAAATCCATTACAGTTTAATTTCTGACTCCTAGGTTCATTATGTCCAAATGGCACCACATAAGCAATATATTTAAATCACTTTAGGTGTTTCCTGCTGTCAGCCACATACTGCACATGTTGATACCCCTGTTCTTTATAGATATCAACTATATTTTAGCAACCTCTTACTGTCACCTGAAACCAACAAGCTAGATGCACTCAGGAAGGCAGGTACATCAGTTAACCCTTATGGATACAGATCAGGTATATTCTTAGAAAGAATCTGAAATTACAAAGACAATGGGTATCAACCTGCCTGTATAAATGGAAGCATGCCCAGGCACCTGATCTGCTATGAATTGTACACATCAGGAATTCAAGTTGGGATATTCCTGGTCCCGCTAACTCTCTGTGGATTGTTTAACTGGGTCTGCGCATTCATGTGCATAATTGGATGCTGATTTTATGATCTGCTGGAAAACTGATATACATAAGTATTTTCCCCTGATAAGACAAAGTGACATTACTGGTATTCTCAAGATTCATAGGTTGCACTTTCAAAATGGCTGACAGTCAAACTTAAAGGGTTTTTCTAGGACAAGGGAAAATTAAGTATTTTCAAGAAATGTTAATAATAGAAACACTGTCATTGGTTTTGTCTTATTATATGTACATGAAATCAATAAAATATACAGCCTAAATCATATTTGTGCATGTTTTGGTTTATTGTAATATGAGAAAATTACACTGACCCCCTGTAAAGATATCACATTCATTATAAGACTCTTAGTCACCTACAGTCCACATGGAAAATGCTATCTGTCATCCCTAGAAATAGGAAGGGACAAATCTGACAAATCTCACAATATGTTATTTATAGAAAACGTACAAGTCCCATAAAAAATATAATATGATCAACATTTTCCCCATCTGATGGAAGTTAACCTCTTACCTCACTGTTGCTGTAGCGGGCCAACTCGGAGATGAAGCGGATGTGGTCGTCACGGATCTGTACCATCTGCTCACAGATATTGTACTGCGGGCTGATACTGCTTTGTGTGCAGGTCCACCTGGGCAGGAAACAGCTGCTTAAGCCTGTGGATGGGCCTCAAAGGGGCACGTGGAAAGAGTCTAGGAGGGCTTATTAGGTAACAACTACACTACAGCATATCACGCAACAATAACTACATCATGTACTATAGAAGAGATGACACAGGGACCAATCTTTAATGATTCAAAAATGAATCTTATAAATTAACCTGCAAATGTGTGCCAATGAAGGGCCATTTATCATATAACACAAAAGCGATTTTAACATATCAATATGTCCATGGTTATATACAGTATAATATGATAAACTGTTATATGTGTGTCCATTTCTCTCACCTTGCAAAGCATATCATGATTAAACTTAGCTGTAGTAGTGTACCGTACCAAGTTAGCCACTGATGTGGAAGGTTTGGAGTTTAAGTGGTAACTTAAGCTAGCCAATAAAAGGTATTAAAATTGCAAGCTTTCAGGATTCCTTAGAGTCCTTCATCAGCCTTTATACAATGCAATTGTATAAATCATGAAAAGGGGTCTAAGGCATACCAAAAACTTGCAATTTAAATTACTTCAGTTAGCCAATAAAGCCTATCACTTTAACGCCACTCTTTCTTCATTATTTAATTCAGTAAGCTTCCAAAGAATATGAAGGGGTTGATCCTGACTACTGCAGTTGATCTTTTGCTAGCCATAGACATGGCAATTGATAGAGAATTTCAATGAATTTCCATCAGCTTTCAGTTGCAAAAATGACCAATTAAACCAACCAGTGTTTAGTTGGCCCAATACTTTACAATCTCTGTATAATCTCCTTTGTATTTACCAAAACTATGTAATGTGAGAACCTCTCTAAGGCAGCCCATATATTAAACATTTTTTCTGTTCAACCAGTGGGTTGCACTGATCAATCAGGAAAAATCTGACAGACTGTACCGATTGACTTCTGTACAACCAGTCTGCCCATACATGGATCAAAATTTGGCTAGCTCCTGCTGAACTGGTTGAATTTGGATCAGTGTATGGCTGGATTAAATGATCCATTCAACTTGTATCCAAACAGGCAGACCCTCACACTTACAAAGTTGTTGGTAGTGTTAAAGAAGATTGTATAATCAGACTTTAATATGTATTGTCAGCTTAATGATGCAGTTGTAGGAACACTTAATGGATCTCAGACAAGGGCTGCAGTGTGCCCTTTAGGACAGTGGTTTTCAACCTCAGTCCTCAAGTAACCACAATGGGCCATGTTTTGGGAACTTCCCTTAGATAAAATAGCTCTTATCAATACCATGTCATTGATATTGATTTAAAATGGCTGTGCAAAGGAAAGGAAAACCTGAAAACATTGTTGGGGGTACTTGAGGATTGAGGTTTGAGAACCACTGCTTTAGGTTACTGACGTTTACTTATCCCAAAAATTCAGAGTCAGATGGGTTTTAGAGAAGTGCTAATTTTCATAAAAGATTTACAGAAAGGAACAGAGTATTTTACAGCCTTGCGTATGTAAAAGGCTGATCAAATAGCTGTCTGTAAGTGGGTAAAGAGCAAAATGTAAAGCATAATGATCAATACCAACCAAACCCTTAATCAGGGCCGCTGATAGGGGGGTAAACCAGCCCTGGTGCGGGAGGCCCGGAGCACACAGGGGGGCCTAGTGACAGATGACAATTATGTCTCTTTTCCTCCAGCAGACGAAAGTTGCTCTCCTTCCTTCTCCCTTGCTACAAGCTTTTATCTTATAAGAAAGAGACAGTTGTCCCTCACTAATCCCCCTCCCTGTGTGGGTCCCCGTCCTCTCAGCACTGGAGTTTGTTATTTCTGTAGCTCCATGCACACTGGCTTAAAAAAAAAAAAATCGCTGCTTCTACGTGAGTTTAGTGTTCTGCCTGTAGAAGCAGCTCAATGTTATCATATTAGCACGATTACAGGCATATTTTAAGCTCAATGTTTAAGAGACAGAAAAAAACCCTTCTGGTTCTCCTAAACTCATCTAAACTTTGTACAAAAAATGTTCTATATGAGCGTTTTTTTCTGCCAATTGAACTGGAGTTTTTTTAAGCCCAGTAACTTTTTTTCTCCCTCTGTCCCTCTGATCCCGGAGCCTGTATATTTTTTTCATCTCATCTTCATTTTTATTTATTAACTCAGTTTTATCTTTTAGATTTAGCAGGAATTATGTGAGTTATGTTGTATTTGTGTCTGCTAATTGTTCTATTGTACTTTTAGCGAAATATAGCTTTAATACTTTCTTGGGGGGGGTCCTGTCAAATAGTCTGTATGGAGCCCCGCGATTTCTATCAGCAGCCCTGCCCTTAATCATCATTCATTTTTCTACTTGCTCTAAACTGATGGAAAGGTGGTCTGACTGGTTGCTGTTGTTAATTGTACAGTAAAAGGTGTAATAAATTAAAGCATCAGCAGTAAGAATTGAAGATATTTCCTCACAGACACCAATTCAATTAAAACTTGACCTGAAAGTTTGAATGTGATTGTCTTTCAGAAAATAGTTCCATATCTTATTACTATGTGACACAACAAGTTTTACGTGACTTGTTCAAGAAAATTGTCCCTGTAACAAAAAAGTCAAACACAATGTTAACATAACAGTTTGAGAAGCCTTACATGGAAGCTTCCATTCTCTGACTTGCAGTGAAGCTGAACAAGTTCAGCTTTACTGCCCTGAATCTATAATACAGTCCAGGGGTGCCAAAGAACAGCAGTTTCCATTGCACGGCCACTAATGAGGAAAAAATATACATCCTTCTAATGCTGACCTTCTGCTGGCTGACCTTCTTCTGAAAATGCTAATTGTTTGACTGCCTTACACTTTCAGCGGCTTCAGTAATTTCATAGTTACTGACCTGGAACAAACATGCAGATCAGAAAAGCCACAGCAAAAAGTCAGAACCCCCTGCATGCTTTGTTCAGTGACTAAAAAAGTACTGGACCCTTTGGATCAGAACGACTGCCAGGCAACTAACATTTTCAGAAAGAGAGGGCATCAGTGGCAGCCTTCACACTTTTTTAGAATAGGTATCATTTACACTATCCGTGGTTTAAGCCTCCAGTTACCCTCACTCTAACTTTGAAAGGGTCAGTCCACCCAAAGGTGATATTTTTAATGTTTGGTAAATGCTTGGTAAATGTTGGAGAGTTACGCCACTTAACAATGTTTTATATCTCTATGGGGCTCTGTTGGTGAGATCTATGTGCTGTAGCCATTAGGGGGGGTTTCCATTCCTTGTTTTTTCTTACGTTATATTATGTAGACTTCAAAAAAACACGCTGGAACACACAAAGGTGGGCAGGAATTTCCCAAAACTATCAGGTGGTCAGAAACAGAGTTTAGAATAACAGCAATGCAATCTCACTGTTGGAGTATCCAAGCTACAAACTGACTCAGCTAACCAAGCAACACCTATAACTAAAATATCACTTTTGGGTGGCGTCGCCCTTTCATAATCAACTCTACTGTCTTACTGTCTGCAGCACTAAGCAGCTTGTGGCAGAAACACCTAAATCACAATAAAAGCATTTTACAACCACAAGCTGCTTATTGCAGTGTATATTGGTTTCCTCACCAGTTACCGTTAAGTATGACTCATCAAGTTCGGCTGTGACCACCCTCATCCTATCACTCCGTTACAGCCAAGAGACATTACGGCATGCACTCACTTTGACTTGTTCTCCTCATAGTGAGCACTGGTCTTAATGTATCTGGCAAGCTCTATTTGCATGTCTCCAAAGAGAGGTACCACCTGCAGCTGCTGTAAGAGAGAAAACAGACGGACTGCACACTTAGACACACAGAAACACTGGACAGGGATCTCTGTACATGAACACACTGGGGCACCATCATAAAATAGGTAGGCCTTCATGTATAAGAGTATCAAGTCTTGCCATCCAGAACTCTAGTACCAAGAGAGCATTCCAAGATTACTACACAACACTTTTTCTTTTAATATTCCTGGCACTTCCGGTTGCGGCCACCTAGGTGGTTACATTATTAGGCTGTACTGTTGACTCCTGGAATATTGGGGTCATCTAGCCAAAGCATCTAATATTGCATATTTCCAGACTGGAAATTATGCGATCGATAAGTGCATGCTATTTAGCCAGCTGTACTAAATCCCAGAACTCACTGGCATGGGCTTCAGCTAAGATGGCTGCCCCCAGAATTTCTGCAGGGGCAAATAAACAGGACTTTTTGCAAGTAAGGAATGTAATTACAGTACATTATTGACATAATCTAGAGTAAATACAGTGATTTTTAAGGATCACAGGAATGTGTTCATTACATTTTTGAGTAGGAGACTGTAGCTCCCCTTTAAAGAAATATTGAGTTCCCCCTGTTTCCTGGGGATAAGGTGCATATTGCATTTTGTTCCATTTCAATAGGTGTGGTGCATGCTGAGCTAACACGGTCAACAGCGTGACACCCCTCCCTCCACAGATGTCGGTCCATACTGTTCAATAGGAGACAAAGGGCTAATTAGTTTTGATTTAGAGCACTTGTCTCCAGCACTCATGCAGGGGGAGGGGATGTTTCAGGGAGAGTCTCCTGTTACCTGTGGACAACAAATACAGCACTGACCGTAGAACAGAGCTTTCATATATCAACACCGCCCCCCCGTTTACACCTGGACGTAGCGTTTCTGCAAACGTGCACAAAACATGCTATAACGTGCAATTTGTTTGCGGTGCCATTATTTTTAAAGGTATCCCAAACACAGGGAGCAGTCCTGCATTTTGCACATGTGTTTTCCACTAAATAAAACACACAAAAATGCAGGACGCAAACCACGCTTAGATCATGTCCAACATTTGGTACATGATCTTTGGTGCATTTTTGGCGTGGAGGGTGGCCAATTCAAATGAACGGTGCTGCTCCAAAAACATGCTAAAAAATCTCCACAGTAGCATTGCTCAACTGTGAATGGGGGCCAGTGTAGGACGTCAATAAAACTGGAAATAAATATATAAATATTTGTTATTTCTACTGTATATACTGTATGTGGTTGGCTTCCAGGAATCGTCGGCCCCACTGAAAAGAACGCATCATGTCAGCATGTCCAACATGCTCTGCTTGAGCTCCACAATGGGAACAACCACAAATCGGGTTTCTGTCTGGGGAGCAGCTGATACGGAGTAATGGCAGAGATAAAGAACTGATTTAATGCACAATCATTTGGTGTTTCTTTTGACAAGAAAGATAAGTACATGAATAAATATACCAGCAGTTTTTGATTGTGAGACTTTTTTAACTCATGTTAGTGGCTTTAACTAGTGTTCTACAGCAGCCAAAGAATTTGAGCTGAAACAAACTACCTAATACATTTATTTGCCCATTCAAAGTACACTATATAGCCAGAAGTTCTCCACCTTTCCTATGTGTTTGTCATAGTGGCATGTTCTCCTCCACCCATCACAAATCATCAAAAAGGAGGTAGGACTTCCAGGAAAGGCACTAAATTTCAGGACTGTATAGTATTGTAGCATTTTACAAAAGCATGTGAATGAAGATATTGCGCAGTGATATCAACAGGACTGGAGTTGCACTGTGGGTGGAATTCTAGAAGCAAGACTTGGAATTTTCATACATGAGGACCATTGTGTTTTATCTTCCAAAAGCTGTTATTTCTAACTTAACCAAGAAAATTACCAATTTGAGAATCACTTATACTTGACCTTTTTCAACATTTGATACAATAGGGCAGGCAGATTTCTAAAAAATTATGGAAATACAAGTCTATGTTGGCCATTGCATCCAGCTGTCTTGATTTGTATACTGAACTAGATGTATGACAGCTAGCTTCTGACCGACTGCTACAAGCAGTAAGGGTTCACATTTTTGAAATGAGAGGTCGCCTCTAGACAGAAACGATCAAGCATGGATTTCTGGTTTAATGATGTCTATAACATCCTGTAACCTGCATTAAATAATTAGAACTACAATCTTATTGGCTGACATGGTTCACACCTCCAAAGCTTATATGAGCTAGCCCAAGTAAATTGACAGGGGTGAGAAACATCAAATCAGCAAAGATGTAAAGCAATTAGGGGTTTGGAAATTGTGAATGTGAGCTGCACTTTACAAATATGAACCACAATTCCCATCATTGTTCCAGATTCACAAGACTAAATAAAATGTAGCCAGCACATTGCTAGCATAGGGTAGTCTTTCTAAAAATGCAGCTTGAGATACATAACTACAACATTGTACTATTTTTTAAACAGATTGCTGGTGATTAACTTAAATCTGTTAAAAAAATGGGAGAACTCAAACTTAAAATATGATAAAAACACATACATAATCAGCTGTTACCTTTAGTAAAAACCATATAGCAGAATGATTACTAGATCTAGAAATTCAGGCAGCTAAAGCTATATACCCTTTTATTGGAAAAGTTAAGGTGGGCCCCACCCCTCCACCTTTTGTGCCTCCTCACTGGTCATTGAGGGGACCCCTAACTATGATGTCTAATAGAAGGCTTGGGATGCAAAATGGGCTGTGCCAATCTCAGCTTTACAGTAAAGTCAATATTTGCATATAAATTTAGCCACCTGTACCTCTGGATCTACTCACCATGCTGACATGCGTTTTTTCATTGAAGGTAACCTCTGCATTTTTATTAAAGTATGCTGAATTGGGGAGGTTTTTGATGGGATTATTTTAAGACCAAATTTGATTGTATCACATGAAATACAGTAAAACCTTGAATTGCAAGTAACGCAGTTAACGAGCATTTCACAATACGAGCAGTTTTCTTTTTAAAATTCTGACTCGGTTTGCGAGTGGTGTCTCGCATAACGAGTAAAATTTAGCCTTTTTGCATGAAATACCACATGTGGCCAGGTTTGCAGGGGCACTGGTGAGCCTCAGAGGTAGCCGGATATTCTTGAAATTTTTGGAATTCCTCTGAAATACCGAAAGTGTAAACACTTTCTGAGCATTGCCGTGTGATCCCGACGTCTTAGAGGCTCACTAGAGCCCCTGCAAATCTGGCCACATGCGGTATTGCACGTACCAGGCGCCCCTGGAACTGTGGCCATATACAGTACTGCATAGACAAGCAGTGACTGTGGAACGAATTAACTGAGTTTCCATTGTTTCCTATGGGGAAACATTCTTTGATATACGAGTGCTTTGGATTACAAGCATTCTCTAGGAACGGCTTATGCTCGTAATCCAAGGTTCCACTGTAATCACAAACTGAAATGGCATGCAGTTACAAAGAAGATCTCAAACTAAATTTTAGTGATTCGTAGACATCACCTTAAAGAATTTGTCAATTTTGCTTAGGTTTATCCGTTTTTTAGCATCAAGTTTGTAAATATTGCTGACATTTCCATCCATCAGATACAACCCGAAGCCCATCACCTGCAAATGAGAAATAGAAGTGTTATGTGCTCAATGCATGTTTGCATGAACTTTTTCCATGTAAAGTGTAGCTGCAAAGTGTCCTTATTACCCACACACATATAGGCCTATTTTAAGCTCTGCATAAGTGTAGCCAAAAAGAAAAAAACCCTGAAAAATCAGCACAAGGGACATAACTTACAGTCAGTGGGGTGGGTCCTCTGTGCTGATTCGCTGATTCCTCCTTCGTCTATGTCCCACCCTCCACCACTGCAACGGGTTGTCACAGGCTCATCAAGAGAGCCTGACTATGCCTACCCTTTTTGCCCAGCACAAGGGACAGTACTTAAAATAAACAATAGGTGTCTGATGTGCTGTTGGCTGCTGTCTTCATTTATATCTCTATCCTCTGCCCCCCCAAAACCCCCACAGTAGTAATCTTCTGGTGCTTCATTAGTTAATACAGTTGCTAGACCTGACATAATCAAGAGTGCCGACTATGCCCACCCTTTCTGACCCTCCTCCATTCATAGAAGTTGTACTATAGTTTTCAGTAATAAAAAGCACTCTATGAGGATGGGCAGGTGAATGAAAAGCCTGTCTCTTCCATTCATATAGTGCTTTTCATTGATGGAAGCTAAATTATTATTATTTCTGCCAAATAACAGGAGATTAGTGTCTGTTAACATCCTAGCAAATGATGCAGTGTAACTGAAAAAAAGGGTTGTTTTTAATTTTACAAAAGAGGAGTTACACTTTAGATTAAACCGTGTTTTTACCCATTCGGGGGCAAGCCGCCCCTTCAGCAGCTTACAGTGTACATACCTTTACTTTGCTCTCCTGCTGCTCTATCCCGAGCCAAAAGTTGAAGAAAATTCCCTGGGCTTCCAGGTAAAGAGAAGCACGTGGCCCACTCCATGTGACAGCAATAGGCCAATTAGCACTGTCACATGGGTAGTTCATGGCCCTGTTGAAGCTTGAACACCAGGAATTTAGCTTACACATCGATGTTCTTTTATTCCAGTGGCTGAAGAGAACAGCAGTGAAGCAAAAAGAAGGCCAGTATGTGCATCTGTGGAGGTCTGTGAACCTATTGCTGCGCCCTGTGTTGGAAAAGCAGATTCACATTGAGCTGGCCAACTTTAGCAACTTTACTGACAAGTGCGATGCCTTGTCATGGTGTAAATAAAAGCCTATGACCCAGGATTCTCATCTAGGTAGGTAGAGGGACTCCAGGAGGTTTGTGTCATTCAGAGAAAACTGGCTTTTCAGTTTCCTCATCAGTGGGTAAAACACAGAGCCTGGAGATTTCATAGAGATCTGGGAATCTGAAATCTCAAATCATGGGTCCTGGTTTCAGAACCATTTGCCCACGAATTGAGCAAGTGTGTACTGGGCTTTTAGGAGAGACCTGACTAGGGTTCTGGGATCCACCTCAGCAGACAGAGGAGGTCTCTGCCAAGAGTCAGTAGGGCTCCACCTAGGAGAGAGGTGGGAGCCAGAGCAGCAAGGAGCTGCCAGGTGTATGAACCAAAACCTAAAGGGTAAGGCCAGGGCAGCAGCACTGCAGATATAAGCCGGGAGGCTGAATGTCTATTTCTTTGTGAGAGAAAAATGCCGAAAACCCCCAAAATGGAAGCTCTTTGACTCTTATTTCTGGAACTTTATTTTAACAAAAGAAGAAAAGCGAGTGGTTAAATCTGTACTGTTTGAAGCGAGTTCTCACACACCGTAAAAGAGACATTTTCACTGTAAGGGTTACCTTTAGCAGCATGTGCTTTTCACTTGGGGTCAAATACATTTTATTCTCATAGTAATCCACACAGATGTTGACAATGTCGGCCAGAAGCTCCTCGTAGCCGGGAATCACCTCCAGCTGCTGGTGCAGGCACTAAAAAAGAGCAAACCATGAAACAAATGAGTGCAATGTTATACTAGGTGCTTCTCTTCTTATCAAGACAGACATCTACGTATTCTGAGTACAGAAGGTCAAACCAATCAGGTTGCCTGAAAAAGCAACTGTCTGTTATTCTTTTAGGAAAAAATGGGCTACAAATCTGAATGAGACAATATTTGCAGAACAAAAGTCTGAATTTAATAGGATTTTACAAGGCAATACAGACAGTTCTAGGACACTTCCATTTCTTTAAGACTAGTTATTGTTGTGATTAAAGTGGTATAAAATAAACTTTACATAAGTCCTAAATGAAAACCTAGCTGAATTGCAGACAGGCAAACATAGCATGCTTTCAGTTGCATTATCTATAGGCAAATCTGTTCTTTTTTAGCTTTCAGGTATGAAAAGTTAAACATTTCTGGCAGTTGTTTGACATCTGCCTCCCATTGGGGAGATTTACTCTCACATCCTGTCCTGAAGACAGGAAGGAAGGGCATGTCTCTACAAAGATGGGAATTCCTATCTTGATTGCTGTCACCAGAACATGTTTCCCCACTGGAAGATTTCCCTACACCTCCTGTACTGTAAAATTTTGGATTTCCCAAGTTGGGGATAGTTATACATTTTAGGCCCAAGATGCTTCAAAATTACATCCGAGAGTTGCATTCAAATTCTCACTTACTTTAATGGGAAGTAAAGAAATTCTGAGTCAAACAATTGTCTGTATATGTAAATGCTAAAAATATAAAATAAATAAAAATCATATTTATTTTTTTCCAATAGTAGTATAGGTATTTGTCTCTTGACATCCGCCTCCAGTATTCCCCAGAACAGAACCAGATTGAGAGGGAGGGGCAGTATGCTCAGCCAATCATGGCTAAAATACTTTGAACGATGTTGTCAGGAACACGCATACATGAGATCACACGATGACCTCAATTATGTGCTGCTGCTACTTTTCTGTCCAATCACAGATGGGGGTAGATACTGGACTAGGCTATGTAGTCTGCAGAAAGATCCAGGACATGACTATCCTTTCGAGTAGGGGTGATTGTATCATATGACTGGCTGAACAGAATTGCAAATCCTTGGCAAGTAAGCCAATTAACACATGTGCATTTCAAATGTATACTTAGCTGTTTGCTTGGCATTCAGGTTTAATTAGTATAGATGAGTACAAATGATTACGTTTCAGAAAGTGATTTTTAGTACATTTTACAATAAAAGACTTCAATTGCTTCAGGACCTCCATCACTTTGGGGAGACTATCCTGCTTTCAGCATACAATAATGCTATAAATGTTCCTATGTATTTGCACTGCTTAGTACCACTTTAAGAAATGTATTGATTTAATCTCTGAAGAGGGTTGCAAAAAATGTTCTTACCTGAGTGATCCTGTTGTGATTGGCCAGAAACATAGAGAGATTCTGTGACTCTTGTATAGACTGTGGGTCTGCCATCTTCCGCAGAAACTGGGCAGCACTGCAATAAAATATACATAAACAATACATAACTAAGGCCTACCAACACCCTCTGCCTATATGTACATCAAACGTCCTAAAATGCATTAATGTTTTATTCATTTTGGATAGAGTGTGGAAGGGTTACAAAGTCTTACAGGCACCACCTGGACAAGAGGTGAGGAGAAATGTCCCAACAAAAAGCACAGACGTTGGCCAGAAATTAAAATAAAAAATAATATATACTTTTTTAGCAGAGTGATGAAGGGATTATTTTAAGACCAAATTTGATTGGATCACATGAAATACAGTAAAACCTTGGATTACGAGTAACGCAGTTAACGAGCGTTTTGCAATACAAGGAAGACCTCATTTCCTGGTGACTAGTCCCGACAAGGAGCACGATCAAAGGAAAAAATAAATAGATTATTTGATTATTGGTTTATTGCTGCCTGGGTTTCCATGTAGGCATTTTCCTTCCCTTCCTGATCCAATTTCTGCTGCCACCTTGGACAGGTAATCAGAGACAATTTTTCATAATTGGGTAATAACATCAAGACCAACCTGACAGATATTTTAACCTTTCTACCTACTATACAAAAGTCTTGGGTGGGTTTTTTGAAAGAAACCCAATCAGGTACGACAACCAGTAAAAAGTTAACTGTGTGTATGAAAGGCATCAGGGGATATCTGCATGTACTTTTTGTACCTTCCAGTGCACATATCTGTTAATATCTTTGTGCACATATAGCAGCAACTGATCCTCTACCATGTTTTACTTCTGTACATAAACATGTCCATGAGAAGGAGACTTCACCAGAAAATGTTTTTTCTTCATTTTAGATAGAGTAATGGAGAGTTATAACCCCTGTCAGGTTTTTTTCCCTCTATGTCCCATTGGGAAGATTTCCCTTCACTTCTATCCCATAGGCAAAACAGGAAGTTAGGGGAAATCCCTGCAAAGTAAGGGAATCCTGGTTGTCACCAGGATCACCAGAACTAGAGTCCCAAGTGGAATCTTCCCCCTCTATTATTGTTATTGGGAAAACCCAAAATTTGGGATTTTTCACTTTCAATGATAACGGTAAACATGACAAATAGAGAAGGTGAATCTTCCTAATGGGGAAATAGATAGCAATAAAACCCTCTCCACTCTATACAAAACTTAAAAATATTGCCTTTAGTTATACTCTAACAGTGCTGAGTTTGTGGCCAGCATTACAGCAGCACCTATGGTAAGGAATTTCCCTTTTCATATTTATTATTGGGTCAATCCAAATGGCTTCTTACTCTCTACAACTTATCCACCTTGAGGTTGGAACAGAAGAACAAAGCAAATGACAAAAACACTCAGGACAACTTACCGTTTATAAGCAGAATGGTCATTCTTCACACTGCATTTCATGTTTTTGAGTTCATCCAGTACAGCGAACATGTTAATGAACTTCCCCAGGGTGAGCAAGTAGGCTTCTGACACAAAATCCTTCCTGCGCTCAGCATGACAGAGGCGCTTCACTTCATTGCAGAACCTCTCTATGGCTTTACGCTGAAAGTGATTATGGTTAACAGCTAGTACATTGTGCTCAGAAGCAGAGATGGCTTATAAAGTATACTTAGATTCAGAATGCATGGTCCTGTACCCCTACATGTTATGAGTATTTATTGATTTTGATTTTTCTCTCAATACCTTTCATCTTTCAGTAGAAATGCTGCTTCCTGCCTTCCCTCTCCAGTGCTCTGTGCTGCCGTAGCTGAGTAATAGCCACACCCCTCAACATAAGCATTCTCAAGACTTGTTTTGCAGAAAAAAGGAAGGGGGGGGGGGGTATCTGACCAGGACTGATATATTAGTGCACTGGGTCTGCTGCCAATTGACCTACAAATCATATACAGACACCCGGTACAACTGCTGTAACAGGTAAAAGGAGCTAAGACTATGAAAATGGAAGTTGCCAGTACAATGTTTGACTGTATATCTATTTCATGACTTCGGTCGGGCTTTAAAGCAAAAGAAAGGTTATTGATTATAGCAATAGAATATAAACAGAATGACATTTTACACATGTGTAACTTTACTTGTCAACTTTTTCCTGACTTAGCTGACCAAACATGGGCTGTCTATGACGTAAGCCATGAACTGTGAAAGAGACATAGTATAATGCAGTGCCATATCACATCTTGGGCTCCTACAGTGTACAGGTCCTGCCTGCCGCCTGGCTATTGGGAATTTTCTTTGGTTTCATACCAGGACAGACAGAGGAAAGTAAAAGTCTAGCAAATCCAGTGAATCTAAGGACCTGGAAATGCTTATGGTACTTTAAAATGCCAGCCTAGGAAACAGGCTTAATCATTTGGTGAACCACTCATGTTTTCCAGAAAACATTGCTACAACGCTAAAGCCATAAATTTACCAATTAAAGTTTCCAAACTCATGCTTTCTCCAAGAGCCAGACCAAGCAGGGCATTGAGAGTGCTTCAGGGGAGACCTACAGCCTATTGCCAGTCATTATGTGAGATATAGCCTTTTTATATCTCAAACCCTTTGCCCCAGAGCTTCCAGGAGAATATAGCAAAGGTGGATCTGGGAACAAATGCCTTTTTGAATGGTTAGGGATAAGCACATTAAAAATGTGTGGACCCTGAGCATGCATAATAAATATGTCTTTCCTGTGTCTTCAGTTTGGTTCTGGTGAGTGTATTGAAAACTTACTGGCCTAGGTAATCATCAGTTAAAGTAGTTGTAAAGGTAGAAGGCTTTTTACCTTAATGCATTTTCTGCATTAAGGTAAAAAAACCTTCTGTGCACAGGACCCCCCCAAGCCCCCCCTAAATACTTACCTGAGCCCGATCTTGATCCAGCATTGTGCCCAAGAGCAGTGGCTCTCTTGGCGTTCTCTCTCTTCACTTGACAGTGTGGCAGCAGTGGGAGCCATTGGCTCCTGCTTTTCTCAATCACACCCTGTAAGGAGAGAGCAGGGGGTGGCGCAGAGCCATGCTGTGTGTGTCTATGGACACACACACAGTGCAGCTCAAGATCGAGCCCATACGAGTGGCCCCAGAGCAACCCGCTTGCTATGGACGCACTCTGCTGGGGGGGAGCCAGGAGCGGAGTACCCCAGAAGAGGAGGATTGAGGCTGTTCTGTGCAAAACCATCACACAGAGCAGGTAGGTATGACATGTTTATTATTCTTTCAAAAACATGACATGTCATTTTTTTAGTCAAAAATCCCAGTGAAATATCATCTTTAACACTGTACTGAACTGAAATCTGGTTCCGTATTCAGAAAAGAATTAAGAGAAGCTTTTCATAGTTTCTATTATACAAGTTTGCAAATAAGTAATCTTTCTCCTTCACTAATGTGCACTGATGAGGCTACACTGATGGGCACTGATGGGGCGGCACTAATGAGGCAGCACAGATGAGGGGCCACTGATGAGGGGGCACTGATAAGGCTGCATTAATATGTGTCACTGATTGGCACTGATAGGCAGCACTAATAGGCACTGATAGGTGGTACTGATAGGCGGTATTGATAGGCGGCACTAATGGGCACTGATAGGCACTGACTGGCACTGATGATCAGTGCCCTGATTATCTGCACAAATGTCCCCTGTCACAGGGGATCTCCTCTCCTCATGTTGTTACAACGCGTGAAGAAAGGAATGCCAATTACCGGCAAGTTTGTTTACATGTGATCAGCTGTGATTGGACACATCTGATCACATGGTAAAGGGCAGCTGTGATTGCTCCTTTACCTTAATCACAGAGCGTGCCCCCAGAGAATACACCAGGTGTGGGGTTCTGGGAGGATGTCTATAAATGCCCTCCCAGAACCAGAGAGCCGCGCTGTAACCGTCTTTCGGCTATAGCGTGAGTCTGAAGTGGTAAAGAGAAAAATGGCAGTTGTTTATGATACACAGCTTTTTTTTTTAGCAACCTAAGGGGGGGATTTACTAAAACTGAAGCCCTTAATATCTGGGGAAGCTGTGCATGGTAGCCAATCAAATTCTAACTTCACCTAATTCAAGTAAAGTGTTTGTTACCCTAAAAAAAAACAGATCCTGTTCCTTTAAAGCACGTATAACAGCACATTGCTTGTGCTGTTTAATTTGGCCCCTTCTATCACCTAAAAAACCTGGCTGATCCTGCCTGGCTAAACCCTCCCCCCTGTAAACTGACCATGGTATATCATGGCCGATGAGCCCTAACAATGTGGTCAGTTTACGTGCCTCCATCATCCGCAGCCCTGCTCTGTCCTTCTCTGTCCTCCCCCCGCCCCCCCGCCTGTCAGTGCCTGCTCCCTCCCCTCCTGCTGCTATTATAACTACAATAAGAACATGCAATCCCCTCTGTTATGTGCCCCAGTGTCTGTATTATATAAAAAAGCTGCCCCTATATTAGAGCGTCTCCTGGCGCTCACGTGATTCCTCGGCTCTCTCTCTCTCTCCTCCCCTCTTTCCCGGCTGAAAGGGTTAGGGCAGTGGTTCTCAACTCCGGTCCTCGGGACCCCCCAATAGGCCAGGTTTGCAGGATAACTGAAATACATCACAGGTGATATAATTTGCTGCTCAGTGATTGCAGTGTTCTAGTCTGCATCTCCCCAAGGTAATACTGAAAATCTGGCCTGTTGGTGGGTCCCGAGGACCGGAGTTGAGAACCACTGGGTTAGGGGAAGTTAGGGTTTAAATCTGCTTTAGATAAACCACTGGTGTACCAATTCCCAGGACGTACAAAGATAAGAAAACAAACTTTACCTGAAAGTACATAAACTTCATCAGTTTTGTGACTTCCGGTTCTAGAACCTCCACCGTCTTCTCATAAATCTCCACACGGTTAGGCTGTTCATTGCACTTCACCTAGAAAGACACAGAATACATAGGTATTTATAAAGTATATGTGAACCCTTACCTTGAAAAACAACCTACAGTGCCTTGAAAAAGTATTCATACCCCTTGAAATTTTCCACATTTTGTCATGTTATAACCAAAAACGTAAATATATTTTATTGGGGTTTTATGTGATAGACCAACACAAAGTGGCACATACCGTATTTGCCGGCGTATAAGACGACTGGGCGTATAAGACGACCCCCTACTTTTCCTGTTAAAATATAGGGTTTGGGTTATACTCACCGTATAAGACTACCCCTCTTCCGCGATCTCAACACGGCTTGTAAGGAGACTTCTATCATAGAAGTCAATGCAAGTCGCGCTAAGATTGCCCTGAAAATAGTGCAGGAACCATTTTTCTAAGTCGGAGCGAAGCGATTCGCTCCTATTAGAACGGTTCCATTGCACAGCATTGAGACGACTTGTCAGGGGACTCAAGTCACCTGACAAGTCGCCTAGATGTGAACGGGCCGTGTATTATTGTGAAAGAGGATGTTACGCTGAGTAAATAGATACCATACATGACATGGTTGAAAATTGTGCGCACTCGCGGAATGGCGACAAAGTCCGGTATTTAAAAAGTTCCATAGGCGAAGCTTTAAAAATTTTTAACGGTTACCAGGTTAGAGTTACAGAGGAGGTCTTTTGCTAGAATTACTGCTCACACTCTGGCGATCGCGGCGATACCTCACATGTGTGGTTTGAACACCGTTTTCATATGTGGGCGCGACTTACGTATGCGTTTTCTTTGCTGCGTGAGCTCGCGGGGACGGTGGCGATTTAAATCTTTTTTTTTATTTTTTTATTTTATTTATTTATTTTTAGCACTGTTCCTTTAAAAAAAAAATTTGATCACTTTTATTGCTATCACAAGGAATGTAAACATCCCTTGTGATAGTAATATATGGTGACAGGTGCTCTTTTTGGAGGTCCGGGGGGTCTAAAAGACCCCCCATCCCTCCTTTGCACTTCACAGTATTCAGACTGCCAAAAACGGCGATTCTGAATACTGTCATTTTTTAAAATTGGCGCCGTTAGCCACCGAGTAAACCGGAAGTGACGTCTTGACGTCGCTTCCTGAATTTGCCGAAGGAGACCCGATCGGAGCCGATTACGGCTTTTGTCAGGTCTCCTTCCAGCCGGCGGACGCGCCGCATCATCGCTCCGGTCTCCCGGTGGGACGGGAGGCCGGAGAAGAGCGGCGGGAGGGGGGATGTCCTCCCGCCCCCTGGGGTAACGACCGAGCGGCTCCCGAGCCAGATCGGTCGTTACCCCTGGATAGCCGACCGCCAGCTCTAAAAAATTATACCAGGATATAGCCTGCAGGTGCAGGCTATGTCCCGGTAGAGCCGCTCAAACCCGACAGCTGCCTATTTACGGCGCTGGTCGGGAAGACCGGCCCTAATCCCCGGCGTATAAGATGACCCCCGACTTTTGAGAAGAGTTTCAGGGGTTAAAAAGTCGTCTTATACGCCGGCAAATACGGTAATTGTGAAGTGGAAGGAAAATGATAAATGGTGTTCAAAATTTTTTACAAATAAATATGTGAAAAGTGTGGGGTGCATTTGTATTCAGTCAATACTTTGTAGAACCCCCTTTCCCTGCAATTACAGCTGCAAGTCTTTTTGGGGATGTCTCTACCAGCTTTGCACATCTAGAGAGGACATTTTTGCCCATTCTTCTTTGTAAAATATCTCAAGCTCTGTCAGATTGGATGGAGAGCGTCTGTGAACAGCAATTTTCAAGTCTTGCCACAGATTCTCAATTGGATTTAGGTCTGGACTTTGACTGGGCCATTCTAACACATGAATATGCTTTGCTCTAAACCATTCCATTGTAGCTCTGGCTGTATTTTTAGGGTCGTTGTCCTGCTGGAAGGTGAACCTCTGCCCCAGTCTCAAGTCTTTTGCAGACTCTAACAGGGTTTCTTCTAAGATTGCCCTGTTTTTGGCTCCATCCATCTTCCTATCAACTCTGACCAGCTTCCCTGTCCCTGCTGAAAAAAAGCATCCCAACAACATGATGCTGCCACCATCATGTTTCACGGTGGGGATGGTGTGTTCAGGGCAGTGGTGGCTGGTGAAATTTTAGGATGGGGGGGGCGCCATACCCCGCCCTTCCTTTTTGGCCTCTCCCACTTCTCATGAGCCCCACCCCTTACAGATTCCACCCATTTTGCCAGGAGTTTACAGCCCAGCATCACCAGATAGGGTATACAGCATCACCAGATAGGAGTATATACAGGATGACCAGAGGAGTATATAGCATCACCAAAAAAAGGGTATATAGCATTACTAGAGGCATAGGTGTGCACAGCCTATTGCATTGATTATGAATGAACACAGTGAGTGAGTGAGTTCACTGTGTTCATTTAGAAAAGGAAGGGGCTGGTATATGACATATTGTCTAGCTCCTTCCCCCGCTCTTCATCCTCAAACTTTCCCCACAGCAGCTGGGGGGAGAGGAGAGGAGTGAAGCCAGCAACACTGGATGGGGGAGGCATAACACAGGGGGAAGCCGGCCCCGCATGTAGTGATTATGGTGTGCTCAGGCACACCTGACACACCCCCTGCGCACGCCTATGACCAGAGGGGTATATAGCATCACCAGAGGGGTATATACACATGACCAGAGGGGTATATGTAGCATCCACCAGATTACTGACAATATAGTCTGGGGTTTGCTGGTGCCCTACAGCAGGGTTTCTTAACCTGTGGTACACATTCCCCTGGGGGTACATGCACTATGGGCATGGAGTACGCTGCACAGAGCTGAGTGAGATTTCTCACTCTCACTTCTGCTGCGGCTGCCTTCTTTCACAATTCAGATCGCCGTGGCCACCCGGAGAGTGACAGTCTCCGGGCGGCTTAGCGGCGTCACAGGATGTGTGTGTGAGACGAGGAGGGGGTGGGGGTTTTACGACCTGTACCTGGATGACCCCATCCCGACGAAGGCAGAGGGTCGTGGAGGCAGGGCTCTTCAGCCGGAATATGCCGGCACGATGCTCGCCTTGACTGGCAGTCTGAGGAAACAACTCTCCGGGCGGCTGCACACTGCATTCTCCGCTCGCTGCCCAGGTGCATGAGGGGAGGGGAGAATTCCTGAGGGGGGTCTGTACTAAAGGAGGGGGGATTTCCTGA
>BLSH010446752.1:993127-1005739 GCA_018402905.1 Glandirana rugosa | reverse complement strand
ATACTAAAGGAGGGGGGAGATGTCCTGAGGGGGGTCTGTACTAAAGGAGGGGGGGAGATTTCCTGAGGGGGTCTGTACTAAAGAAGGGGGGATTCCTGAGGGGGGTCGGTACTAAAGGAAGGGGGGAGATTTCCTGAGGGGGTCTGTACTAAAGAAGGGGGGATTCCTGAGGGGGGTCTGTACTAAAGGAAGGGGGGAGATTTCCTGAGGGGGTCTGTACTAAAGGAGGGGGGGGTTTCCTGAGGGGGGTCTGTACTAAAGGAGGGGGGTCTATACTGAAGGAGGGGGGATTTCCTGAGGGGGTCTGCACTGATGAAGGTGGATGGTTGCTTTTAGGGGAGGTCTGCACTGATGGAATGGGGGTATCCTGAGGGGGGGGGGGGCCTGTGCTGATGGAAGGGGTGGTCACTGCACTAATGAGGCTGCATTTGGTGGGCACTGCATTGATGGAGCTGCATTTGGTGGGCACTGCATTGATGAAGCTGCATTTGGTGGGCACTGCATTTCGGAGGCTGCATTTCGGTAGGCACTGCATTGAGGAGGCTGCATTTGGTGGTCACTGCATTCAGGAGGCTGCATTTGGTGGGTACTGCATTGATTAAGTTGCATTTGGTGGTCACTGCACTGATGAGGCTGCATTTGGTGAGCACTGCATTGATGAAGTTGCATTTGGTGGGCACTGCATTGATGAAGTTGCATTTGGTGGTCACTTCACTGATGAGGCTGCATGTGGTGAGCACTGCATTGATGAAGCTGCATTTGGTGGGTACTGCATTGATGAAGTTGCATTTGGTGGTCACTGCACTGATGAGGCTGCATTTGGTGAGCACTGCATTGATGAATCTGAATTTGGTGGGCACTGCATTGATGAAGCTGCATTTGGTGGTCACTGCATTGAGGAGGCTGCATTTCGGTAGGCACTGCATTGAGGAGGCTGCATTTGGTGGTCACTGCATTCAGGAGTCTGTATTTGGTGGGTACTGCATTGATGAAGTTAGTTGCATTTGGTGGTCACTGCACTGATGAGGCTGCATTTGGTGAGCACTGCATTGATAAAGCTGCATTTGGTGGGCTCTGCATTGATGAAGTTGCATTTGGTGGTCACTTCACTGATAAGGCTGCATTTGGTGGGCACTGCATTGATGAGGCTGCATTTGGTGGGCACTGCATTGATAAGGCTGCATTTGGTGAGCACTGCATTGATGAAGCTGCATTTGGTGGGCTCTGCATTGATGAAGTTGCATTTGGTGGTTACTTCACTGATGAGGCTGCATTTGGTGGGCTCTGCATTGATGAAGTTGCATTTGGTGGTTACTTCACTGATGAGGCTGCATTTGGTGGGCACTGCATTGATGAGGCTGCATTTGGTGGGCACTGTATGAGGCTACATTTGGTGGGCACTGCACCGGTAGGCTTCATGTGCGTGCATGTGTCTACCTGTGTATTAATTTTGGATTATGTGCGTGTGTCTGACAGTGTGTTAGTTTGGGATTGTCAGTGTTTATCCATCAGTATATATATGTGCGTGTGTATCTGTCATTGCAGCATGCACACATACAATGATATTGAACACAAATAAAAACCATCACAAACACATACTGACATTACACGCACACAGAAACCATGACACCCAAACAATAGAAATTACTTTCTTGAGACAGGGGTACTTAGGAATTTTTTTTAGACCTGTAGGGGTACTTCACCGTAAAAGGTTGAGAAACACTGCCCTACAGCAATATCTGGATGAAAAACGGAAAAGTTAAACGGCTCTTTGTATGTATTGAAAACAGAGTATAAACATGTAGCACCCTCCTAACTAGAATGCTAATAGTTGTATCAGTAGGGCAGTGTTCAACTGTTTTTGGCTGTTCTGGGTTCTGCAGGCTCAAATGCTTTCCCCTGAAGGCTTCAGAATTTAATGGGTGGAAGAGGAGGACCCACACTTACATATTCATACCACCTCAGTCAATCCCTGGCAGGAACAGTGGCCAGTAGGGGGCTGAGGTGGGTATAAATAAGCGGTGGCTTGTAACAGCAGGATCCTTGTTCCTATGGGAGAACACCCAGCCTGAGGGCTGAGGCCCTCTGGACTGATAGCTGCAGTTTAGAAGAGGTCATTTTGGCCCCAGCTCCAGCAAGAGCTAGGAGTCCCATGTCCAGAGTTTCTGAAGAGCAGTGCAGGAAGTTCGCAGAGGATCTGACCAGGAGGTATCCAGTACAGAGACTAACTGGTACTGCAAGAAAGATTTGCAGCACACAGGGCACAGTGAGTACCAGCCTAAAAGAGCCCAGAGACTGTCCTTTCTATCTTTTGGGAGAGCTCACTCCAGGTTGCGGACTCAGGTTTTACCTTGGCAATGGGGTCCTCTGACAATGTGGTTGCACTTGCAACGCTCTGCACAGTGGAACAGCAGATCTGAACTGAAAGTGGTAGCCAGGGTGCCTGCGTTGTGATGTGTTCCCACACACCATACAAAATAGTATTCAAAGATAAGGAAAAACAGTCGCCAACTCCGTAATCCTCTGATGATTTATTGATATAGACCACACCAGTGAGTTCAATAATAGAAATGGCAGACTAGTTTTGGTGCACAGTGATCAAGGCTTGTTTGCTGCAACTAGTCTGCCATTTCTATTTTTGTACTCACTGGTGTGGTTTATATCAATAAATCATCAGAGGATTACGGAGTTGCCGGCTGTTTTTCCTTATCTTTGAATTGGGTCCTCTGAGTTGTAGCTCACTAGACACTGAATACAATAGGGTGGTTGCACCCTGAAGAGACAGTACAGTTATAAATGTCCTCCATTATCTTTCCGCTAGCCTGGAGTATCCCAAGGCTCACCCGCACCCTATCCAAGTTAAACCAGCAAATAAACTACAAATGGACATGCACTGCCTGCTTTCTGAGTTGAGTTATTGCTGTGTGCTTAGCTGCCATGTGCTCCACAGGGAATGGAACCTGGGATAAATCAGCCAGCCCAGTCTGGGGTCTGTGCTACAAGCACATAAATAATTTTCATTCATCCTAGCAGATTCCCCCATCCACACTATACCACAAAGATGGAGGAATCTCCCACTGCGGCTACTGTATTCTGATAGCTGATGCCAGTGCCTGCCAGAGTACCAGAACATTGGCTGCATCTAATTGGATGCAGCTGCTGTGTGGCTATCAATTTGCTGCCTGGCTTTTTTAATTGAGAGGTATAGAGTGGGAGGCTTCTGACAGGGCCACCCGCTAAGCAAATATCAGTTCCTGGAGAACAGGATAACATTTGTATATTAGGTTGTGCAGCTTAAATTTTTCTTTTAAAATCCTGAATTCAGCGTACTTTATGTGGATCCCACAATTTGCAAGATATATATTCAGGTCTGTATTGCTCTCTACCTCACTGCTACATGTATGGGCACATCAAACCACTGAAATCATATATTTCTGACCAGTCATATGCAAAACAGATTCTTTTACCTGTGGAATGGCTCTAGAGCAGCTCCTCCATGTGTACAGCATGACTGCGTACTCTTGTCCTTCTTCCAGCATTTCATTCTGCAGCATAAACATTTTATGTTATGTTATGTAATTTAATTAATATATAATGTGTAAAAGACATGTTGGTAGGTTAATTGGAGTCTGTCTAAATTGGCCCTAGTATGTGTATGTATGAATGTGAGTTAGGAACCTTAGATTGTAAGCTCCTTGAGAGCAGGGACTGATGAGAATGTACAATGTATATGTAAAGCGCTGCGTAAATTGACGGCGCTGTATCAGTACCTGAAATAAATAAATAAAAATATATATAATACATGTGTCAGTTAGTTGACGGGCCACAGTAGGACTTTTAGTTTCTTTAAAAAATAGCGGCATTGGGTTGTCTATGCTTCATATAAAGTATACCTGCCAAGGCAGAAATATAGAGCTGCCAATACTGGCCTCATTCTAAAAGTGCATTCACATTTAGACTGAACTTAGAAGCACTCACCATGCTGGAATGGACTGTAGCTTGTTCAATGTACCTGGCTATACCAGTTACAAATGCATTCCGATCCTCAAAATTGGTATCAAAGTTAGCCTGTAGGAATAAAGAACAATTACAACTCGAACTCACCTTAGAAACTACTGACAAATTTTTCGAAGTTGATCTCTGATTGGTTTTCTCCAGAAACCTCAGTAATTTGTCAAAGTGTCTATACATCAGGCTTTGGATAGAGTAGAATTGGGTTTTCATTTTTGCCTGGGTCCCTGCTGGGGAGATTTCGCCCCTCTGTTTGTCCAGGTTACTACTGTCACTGGTAAAGATTGAGTTGTCACTGGAACAAGAGATGAGGGGAAATCTTCCAATGGGACAGTTCTTCTAATGACAACTATCTATGAGCTGATTTCATGCCTAAATGAAAGGAAGTTACTAGAGACACAGGCAAAAAAGCATTTTTTATCCATTCCTTAATTTGTCCAAAACGGATAAATAAATGTTAAAATGATATACAGTACTGAAATGTCTTCGCTTTGCAACCCAGTCTGCTCACTCAGATGTTTCCTCTGGCTTTCACCACAACCTGCTTCACACCCATTCAGTAGAACTCAAACCAAAAATTGTCTTTAAAGCATATGTCAAGGCAAAATTAAAAAAAAAAAAATAATAATAATATTTCATATATTTCTGCAATACATGCACAGTACAAAAAAATAACTGTTGAACATAGACCTCTCCATATCTGCTTCCCCCTCCTCATCTCAATAACCCATCCTTGTGCACAGGAAGTTATCAGTTCACCAGATTTCTGACAGGATCTACAGGTATTTTCTTTTAATTTTTACCAAAAGCAAATGTAAAAGAAAATCCCAAATTTTGGGTTGTCCCCAGAACAAGAATAGTTGGTATATTATGTTTTTATATGACATATTTATATTACTTTATATATTTTATAATATATATGTATTATTTATGTAATATTTTATATTATATTAGTTGGCCTTCTTCTCCAATTGCCACGTCTAACCTTGCTGCTTTCTTGATCTCATCCCTTGCAACTTATCTTCTTTCATTCCTGCTGCAACATGACTTTTAATTTAGTATTTTCTGCAATTTCCCCTCCCTCCTGCAAACTCATAGTCCTATCATCAAAACACTTTTTGAGCCCTTTAACCTTCTCAAGAGGGCATTGGCTCCTTGGCCTTCTCAAGCTGACATCTTGTATTACATCTCTCCTTGTTATTCAAACATTTCGAACAGAACATTCACTCAGAACTGGCTTACTGTCTCTCCCCCTCTCAGCTAATTTTAACCAAGTTCCCGTTCGATCATATACAACAAGGATTTCACACTTTCTTTGAAAGTAAGTGATTGGATATTCTTTACAAAGTGAAACTTCACCGCATTCACTAAGCTTTGGGGCAACTTCTCTTGCAAAGTGAACAGCCTATTCACCAAAGTGAACAGCCTATTCACCGTTAGTAAATCAACTCCATAGTATCTATAATTTCCTCCCTATCTTCCCTCCAACTCCTAGTGTACCACAAGGCTCTATCCTAAGAGCCCTACTCTTCATCTTTTTCTTGGTAGTATATTTGCTTACAGCAATACTTTAACAGTACATGCAAATACATATAATTGAGATCTTGTTCTCACTTCCTTGTTACCTTGTGTTCCGGACCATCTAACTATCTTCTTCTCCTGCTTTCTTAAATGTAATGTCGATATTTTTTGAACATTTCAGTTGGCTTCCCTGGCTAAAATATCATGCGCACAGAATGTATAAAAAACATTACAAAAACACAGGAGTGTTTTTGAGCGTTGGCGCTTTTTTCCCAATGGGATCAAAAGCATTAAAGAAAAACGATGGTGAGCGTTTTTGGCCGTTTGTGCATTTTTACAGCTGAAAAATCCCTCTCAGAATCCACTGGCCTTGGGTTTTTTTTACAGCCAGAAAATGCCCCAGCCAAAAACAGTTGGTAACAGCCTATATGTGCACGGACAATAGGATAACATGCTGTAGAATTTATTGACACTAGGTAAAAACGTCTGAAGCCAAAAACAGCTGCTGTAAAAACATCCAAAAATGCCCTGTGTGCTGGTAAGACACCAATAACTCTAGCTCTTTAAGTGCATTGATAAGGATCATGTTTGCTTGCTTTCTCACATTTAGGCTGCATTCACACCTAAGCAGAGAGCGATTTTCAGGCATTTTTGAGTGTCATGCATATTTGGAAGCTTATTCCAAAAATGCCTTGACTATGCCTGAAAAAACATTCAAAAATAAAAGATTTGAGGGTTTTCGTACCTTCCAATTAGGGCCTATGGGGCCAAGAATGCCCAACTCTGCCTCAAAAGTATCTCATATAGCTTTTGGAGTTTCAGTCTTCGAGCTACAGGTGTCTGAACGGTCACCATTGTAAGACATGGGATTTTGGATGCTGAGTCTTTTGGAACTTTAAGCTACAAAATACTCAGGTGTGGATGGGGCCTTAGACTTTACAATCACAAATGAAACCTCTAATTTTGACCTTAGAGAAATATGGGGATGCAATTGCTGACCTTATGAAAATGTTTGAAGCTTGGCTGTCTCAGAACTAGCAAGCAGATGATGAAAGTCAGATAGCCTCACCTGAATACTTGTATCATATCCCTGTTTGAAAGTATTGATGGCCTGCATGACAGCCAGGTAAGCAGTGTTTTAGGAGAGTGGTTGAGCAATGGCAACCTTCTTGTTTCTCTCATGACAGATTTCCTTAAAAAAATTGTATCTGTTCTTTCCTGGCCTATCCATCCAAAACTCTGTTGTTCCAACTGCTACTCCTCTTGCTTATCAAATACTGTTCTATCTAACAGTAATCTGCAGCACTCTTTCTACCCTGGCCCTTTTCTAAACATTTCCTCACCAATCTCCAGATTACTACTAATATGCCCAGCTTCTGCTTTGCATGCAAACTTTTCTCCATTATTTAAGTCACCTCTTCACACACTCACCTTAAGAACAATGCACATACCTCCTTCTGTTCAAGGTGTTGGGCAGCCTCAATGCCAATGTGATGAGTTAACTGAGGTAGGAAGGGCAACTAGTGCTTGACTTTCAGGGCCTTCATACATGTTCATACATGGTTTCATACATGTTCAATTTAGTGCATTACATTAATGCATAGTTTGGAATTCAGCAGGGGTGTACGTAAAGGGGGTCGCAGGGGTCATCATTGCAACCTGGCCCCATGCTCTAGGAGGCCCGTGCGGTCCCCTGTATGCCTGGATAGGAGGATGGTGTGGAACAATCTCTCCATGTAGTCGCTGAATGCCCAATTCTCCTCTAATCCCTCCCGCAGACATTCAGTGGCTGCAGGAGGGAAACGAAGGGCATTGGCTCCTTCAATGCCGCTCCCATAGCTTCCCTATCCCTGTCCTGCTGCTCCGGCCCCTGTGTGCATTTCTGGCCCCCCTGCCGGGTTTCCTCCTCCCACCTCCTGCTGGCTGCTGCGGGGGATCTGTCAGGATGGAGAGCGGAGAAGGGGCCAGTGAATGTATCATTTACCAGCCCCTCCTTGTCTTAATAAGTAGAGTCAGTGATCTGTACTTTTACTTCATTTATAGCTGGGGCACAGTAAACTATGTTTATTATGCCTCTGTTAGTGAATGAATTGGGAAGTTCTGTACAGAGCTATTCCTGTCCATTCATTCTGTGCAGCTGAATCTGTCCTCAGTCCCTTTCTCTGTCTCAAAAGTAAGACCTCAGAGGTCTATGTTTAATCCCTGATATTTCACCAAAGCCCCCCAACGGGGGTCCTGAAAAATATGTAAAAAGGATTAAAAAATAAAATTGTAAAAAAAAATAAATAAATAAATAAAATGGTAAAAAATTATAACACAATTAAAACAACAAAAATAAAAAACTACTGACACTAGTGGCGGAACTACGAGGGTCACAAAAGTCGCACTTGTGACTGGGCTCTGGCGTTCCGCCACTATGGGGGGTCCCACAAGACTGCAGGAAAGTGGCCTGCTGCGGGACTGTAATAAAGGGTCCCACAATGGGAGTAAAGGGCCCTGGTATCAGTGGAAAGGGCCCTGTTCAGGGGCCTGGGGGGCTTCAAGGTTTTTTGCACTGGGGCCCTGAAGGTTCTAGTTACACCTCTGAAATTAAGTCCCACACTTCAACATCGTGATGTGTAGCACTAATGCCTTTGCATTTATGTACATTAAGATTAAGTATTAAGATAGAGCATTAAAATGAATGGGCTACAAACGCACCATAATGGTCAAAAAAAATGGACATGCAGAATTTTTTCTGATGCAACACACAACAAAGCGCAGTCATATGTTACTGTGCATGGTGGTGCGTTGCTAAATATGTGTGTCAGAGGTTCATAGGGTTAGGGCATGGCTTTCCACCCTTGGGGCACTATTACTCCCATTGATACATGATACTCTTCCTCCCACTGACACCAACAATGAGACACCATTCCTTTAGCTGACATCAACAGTGGGGCACTATTCCTCCCACTAATACCAATGATGGGATTCCCCCTCCTACTAACCATAGGCGTTAGGTCATTTTTTTTTCCAATGATGTTGGGACATTTTCTACCCCTACTGGCCCGCCTAAAGTCTGAAGGACAGTAAACTGTTCAGAAAGTTTGGAGACCCTTGGGTTAGCATGTAGAGGTGCCATTGAAAATAAAGGGCAATGCAATGAGGTAATTCCCGTAACATACATTGTTATACGTTGTGGTAACGTGCACATTAACGTAATGCACCACATTGGAGGTGTGAATGGGCCCTGAATGAAATGTTATGTGTTGCATATAATAGTTTTCCAGGTTCTTTCTGAAGAACTCAAGAGGGTAAAAAATATGCAGGTACCCCAGGGCGTATGCAACAAATTTATGTCAGTTTAGTTACTTCGATTACCGATTGTTTTACTTCAAAAGCAGCTTCCTCGCTTATTCACATCTTTATTCTTATTTCATATTTTCTAGATTTTAGGTACCTCTCAGCAGAACTTTCTGTGTCACATCTTGCACCTGCTGTATAGGTTTTGCTAAATAACTGTATAACCTTATTTATGTATTTGCACTATTTCCACTACTCAACCTCATTTGGGGAAGGGGGGGGGGGGGGTTTGCTGTGCACAATCCTACTTTGCTTTTGCATATGACTGAACTCTACCTGAATTCTGTCTGCCTAAGCCTCTTCATCATTTTTCCTTTTTAAACATCAAAGTGACAAACCATCTGTATATGAAACATACATAATAGTTTATTTATGTGTGCTCTTTGCATCTTCTCTTATACTAGCAGCCAACAAATACTATCGATGAGATCCTGGTACTTTAGGCACTGTGGAGGAGGTAATGGGAATCTAAAGTGGAACTTCACTCTTGCAATCAACATTGACTATTTTTAATCCTAAGCCCTCATACACACGGGTGTTTTTTGATTTGCAGCTCTCCGTGCTATTCAATGGCCCCATAAAAAGGCTGACGTTTTTTAGCTGTAGAGGGCGTTGGCGTTAGTGAGCTGTAAATAGAACGTTGGACCAGCGTGTTCGGAGGCTGTAGCGTTTCGGCATTTTTGATGCTAAGCCGGCAAAACGCTCACTAACGTCGTACCGAAGTTAACCGTCGTTTTTGATGCCAGCGTTTTCAGGTTAAAAAATTGCAGAGGAATGGTTCTTTTTTTAAAAAACGCCTATTGACGCCGACGTTCACTAATGCTCATTAACGCCGAAAAAAAAACGCAGATTTTTCCCTGACATCGGGTCCGACAGTTTGATTATTCTTTTGCATATGCCCGTGTGTATGAGGCCTTATGCTGCTAGCATTAGTAAATAGGAAAGTATATCACACTTACAGTACTTGTTTTAAACTTTTTTTTTTGGCATTTCTTCAGTTACTTCCTGGTTTCCAGGCCTAGGCAAATGATGTCATACATCCCAGGAGGCTTTAGGAGGGGAGGAGGAGTTTTCACAACTAAGCACACCCTCCTGCCTGCATCCCTGAGCTAAGGGCAGATGGATTCCAGGAAGTAAATGCTATGTGAATCATCTGCCCTTACTCAGGATGGCCACGGCTAGATGTGCTAGAGGGTTTTTTCAATGTGATTTCTCAGCAAAGTAAAGCATTGAGACACGGATAGATGGGTGAGCTTGCTTTGAATACCACAAATGAATTAAATAGTGTTTTTGGTTTGTGGTGCTCAGATGCAGTGAAGTTCTGCTTTAATATAAAGAACAAATATAAAGGCCCTTAATAAGAAAATTCCTGATTATGAAAGGAGAATGTGAAGCACTGCAGCGCTGTGGCAAGATGGTACCTGATACATTATGGAGGACGGAGGAGGTTCGATGCATGGCTGCTGGTCAGGGAGTGGTAACTCCTCCAATAGGTCCACGTTAGATAACGCATCTTCCAGCGTCACGTGGGTGGTCATGCTGAGTAAATCCGGTAGCACCAGTCTCCAGGGATTTTATGACAAGCTTATCTAAATAAGGAAGAAAAACACAAAATATTTAATACACACTCATGGCACATCTTGTAAATTTTTTATCCCGGAGAAGGGCTTTAAAGTTAAACTCCAGGCAGATATGATATAAATGTCACAAACTAATGTTGCCTTGTATTCAGAGGAACTACAGTCTGCTCAAATAATTTGTAATAAAAACATTTGCCATTCTGAAGCATCCCTCCAAGCACTTTTTTTTTTTTTTTTTTTTGTTCCATAAGTCACTTTTTTTTAACCAACAGTATTGCTCTTTGTTAAGAAATTACAGTACAGATAATAAAGATGAATCCCTCCAAGCACTTTGCATATTATTTTATATACACTGTGGTTTTCTGCTCGCCATATATGCTGCAGAAATCTCCCTCCATTAAGTCTGGCTGCAGCCATTTTAACTGTGGGCAGCTGAAGCTGCTGCCTGTTCACTTCCTGAATTTACACAGATACACAGAGGCACACCTCCAGCTCTGCAGCCTTCATTGGTCCTCTTATGACTCCCCTCCCTTCCTGGCAAACTCTCACGAAAATGAGAGAGAGCGCTGTACATGATGATATAAGCCTAGGCTATGACCAGCCAAGAAACAGGAAGTGGGTTGTATAAGGTATTTACTGGCAGAAAAAAAAATGTTTTACTATCCAAAGTTAAAACAACAATGGCAGAGGATTAAACAGATGGAAAGTTGAAAAAATGCCTGAAGGTCCGCTTTAATACTTTATTATTTATTTATTTCATGTACTTATATAGTGCCGTCAATTTACGCAGCGCTTTTACATATACATTGTGCATTCACATCAGTCCCTACCCTCAAGGAGCTTACAATCTAAGGTTCCTAACTCATGCATACATACGCATACTAGGGCCAATTATAGACAGGATCTAATTAACCTACCAGCATGTCTTTGGAGTGTGGGAGGAAACCGGAGGAAGCCCACGCAGACACAGGGGGAACATGCAAACTCCAGGCAGGTAGTGTTGTGGTTGGGATTCGAACCAGCGACCCTTTTGCTGCTAGGCGAAAGTGCTATCGACTACACCACTGTGCCGCCCATAATATATCATTAAATGTATTTTTACATGCTAACAGTGTAAGTCCCTTAACCACTTCAATACCGGGCACTTTCACCCCATTCCTGCCCAGGCCAATTTTCAGCTTTCAGCGCTGTCGCACTTTGAATGACAATTGCACGGTCATATAACACTGTACTCATAAGAAATCTTTATCATTTTGTTCACACAACTAGAGCTTTCTTTTGGTGGTATTTAAAGAGGAAGTAAACCCTCATGGATTTTACTTCCTTTTTAGTTCCCTGCAAAGTCAAAGCATAATGTGCTAGTATGCGTTGCATACTAGCACATTATGTGACACCTGCAAAGGAAGCCCATGTTGTCCCTGTTGGAGGCCGCATCCATGTCTGCCCTCTTTCTTCCGGGGCTGGAAACTCCGGCTCTTTGATTGGCTGGAGTCGCGTGCACATGGGACCCACCAGTCACAGCACTCGCTAGTGAAGAAATGTCACGGAGGGCCGTTTCTTCACCGAGCATGCGCCCATGGCATCAACGGCGCAGTACAAAGTAAATCTCTCCTAAATGGCGCACGTTTAGGAGATATTTACAGTACCTATAGGTAAGCCCTATTATAGGCTTACCTAAAGATACAACTTAACTTTTCAGGTTTACAATCACTTTAATCACCACTGTGTTTTTTTTATTCCTGCTAAATAATTGAAAAGAGATTGTGAAAAAAATGTGTTTTCTTTGTTTCTGTTATAAAATTTTGCAAACAAATAATTGTTCTTCATAAATTTAAGTCAAAATGTATTCTGCTACATTTCTTTGGTGACAATAACCCAAATCAGTGTATATTATTTTTCTGTAGGAAAGTTATAGAGTCCACCAGTGGCGGCTGGTGAAGTTTTTGGATGGGGGGGCGCCAGGCCCCGCCCTTCCCTTTGACCCCTCCTACTTTTAATAAGCCCCGCCCCTTATATAATCCACCCACTCACATAGAAATCCATTCGGATATTATCCCGAATGGATATCCATGACATTTATAGAGGATTTGCACGCGGTAAATCCTCTCTAAATGAAACATGACGCGGCAACTACGGTACCCGCGTACGAGCCACTTCT
>BLSH010446752.1:964452-977944 GCA_018402905.1 Glandirana rugosa | reverse complement strand
GGGATGAGAGTGTGCTAGTAGGGTGAAAGGAGAAGAGGATTAGTGCTAGGTGGGGATATTTGTGCTGTAGAAGGGAACTTTGGGGGGGGGGGGGTCACAGAAGTAAGATTTGGAGGGGGTGTGCTATGAGGGGTGATTGGGGGGGGGGATTGTGCTGGAAGGGGAGAAGGGGCGATTTGTGTTGGGGATTGCATGTAGAAGATTTGTTCCGAGAAAGGAAATTTGGGGGGTGACAAAGGTAAGATTTGTTCTAGGATGGAACATTTGGGGGGATGTGTTCTAGAAAGGGTTTAGGGAGAGGGAATTTGAGCTGGGAGGGGACATCTGGGGGCTGCAGGGAGTAAAATTAATTCTAGGATGGGAAATTTGGGGGGCATGTGCTAGGAGGGGTGATTTGAGGGGATTTGTGCTGTGAGATGGGGGAAGAGGATTTGAGCTAGGAGGAAGAATTGGGGGGTTGTACTAGAAGAGGTGATTTGGAAGAGGGGAGAGGATTTTGTTTGGGTGGGGAATTTGAGCAAGTAGGGATGATTGGGGTGGGGGGGGTATTTGGGGAGAAAGGATTTGAGCTGGAAGGAGGGAGAAAAGATTTGTGCCAAGAGTGGCAATTTTAGACGTGGGGATTTATATTGGGAGGAGGGAGAATTTCTGTTTAGGGAAAATTTTGGCCTGCAAAGGGAATTTATGTTTGTGGTAAGCGTGCAGATTAGTGTTCAATTTTTTTTTTGGGGGGGAGGGCGGGGCTTGCTGACACATAATGCTCATACATCTTGTGGGGGGGTGCAGTTTGGCATCTTTGCCCTGGATGCTAGATGACCTTGTCCCGGCACTGGTGCAAGATATAGATTAAGTGACTACTGACCTGTTAAAATGACCCTGACTCCATATGAAATTATTGAACTGAAGCATACCTGCAGAATACGAGTACACATACCATACTCATCCACCAGATGGGATTCCTTCCTTTTTGCCCTCACAAATACCCACCCAGGACCAGTGGCTAATCCAGTCAGTCCAGCACGGTCACCAACACAAGATAGATAGCCTCCTGTGGGCCCGGAATGGGTATGGCAGGTGTCTTCATGTGGAACATAAGGAATGTGCATTCACTGATCTCCTCTCCGGTGAAGGAACCTGACAGGAAATGTTGTCACTTCTGGGTTCATAGCTGTCATTCCTCCGCAGCAGTAGCCAGGGAAGAAACTGATCAAGCACTATCTGTTCCAGATCAGCTTCATTGGGGTTCATAGGTGATATTAGGGCAAAAGGAATGTCAGTATTACCTCCCTCTGCATTCCCTTGCTGGTGCTTGCCACTACCACAGACTTTCTCAACCTTTTTAACATGGAGGGACCCTTGAAATAATGTTTTTCCTTAAGAAAACCCCTACTAATAATTCTTATATTAGTATTATGGTCAGTGTGAAGAATGCTTCTTAAATTTGTGGTCATTGAGAAGAATCCCCCTCTTACAGATAGCTAAAAAGATCAGTGGTGTCAGTGGTTAGTCATCCAAGTGGTAGAAATTGGTTATTGTTCAAGGAACCCCTAGCAATCTCTGGAGGAACCGTGTGAAACACGTCTACCCCATGTACTTTCTATTGTCCTGAAGTGTGTGTCTTTTTGCTTCTATGGAAGACGAATAAAAGGACTTTCTGTTACCTCTGTGTGCAACCACTCCTTTTCCATTTACTTAGCACAGCAGGCGAGCTGTAGCTTGCAACGGTGGGAGGAGTCCTCATCCCAGCTCACCTGGAGCGGTGTCTACTTGCTCCCATTAACCTCTGGAGGAACCCTAGTGTTCACTGGAACCCTGGTTGAGAAACCCTGATCTAGTAAGTGCTGATGCTGGAGACAGGTGCTTGCTAGGAAAGTAGCTGTCTGCTTGCTAGCTGCAGTGTCGGACAAGCATGGGCCAAGGGTAGGGGACACCCTATCTTTACAAGCCACCTAGGAAGGTGGGGCAAAGTACTATATACACTTTATTCCATCGGAACACAGAATACTGTAAAAAAAAAAAAAAAAGTGCTACTTTTTTTTTTAAGCAATTTTCTATGGTGACTGGGTTACTTTCAGGGGAATTCTGGACTTCATTTACTCATGCTGGTGGCCAAGTTCCAAATATACATCTGTTGAGGAATTATGTGATATGAAAGGATTGCAATGTGCAGCTGGTCTTCTCCACCCTCTACTCTCAGCTAGAAAAAGAACAAACTTACAGGCAGAAAAGCACACAATAAACAGGCAATTTATAAGTTGTCTAGTAAGCATTCCCTTCTTGTTTCCATCCAGACCCTTTTTTGGAACCCCCGTTATCTTATACATGGATATCAGCAATGGGAAATTTCATGATGCAGACGTAATCCGATTACTCACAGTGGAGAGTCCAATACAGATAAATGTCATTCATGTGCTTACAAAGTGAAAGAAGTTAAAATAATCAGTTATTTCTGTATCCCTGCAGACAGCAAAGGAAAAGCTCTTGTAATAACTGCCACAAGGCCCAGAGTAAATCTATGCATGGCAATGTACTTTGCCAGGACTTTAATAGCACAATAAGAGCAGACAGACCTTTGAGCCCTCGTCACTTAAAACTGAAGTCCAGGCAAACAGATGAAATACATACATGTGAACTGTTTTATCATCCATTCCTGAGGTTTACACAGCCCTGCCACCAGTGGCGGCTGGTGAACATTTAGGATGGGGGGGGGGGTGCCAGACCCCGCCCTTCTTTTTGACCCCTGCCGCTTCTCATAAGCCCCACCCCTTATAGATTCCACCCATTGTGTCAAGAGTATACAGCCCAGCATCACCAGATAGGGTATACAGCATCACATAGAGGGTATACAGCATCGCCAGATAGGTGTATACAGAGTCACCACATAGGGGTATACAGAGTCACCAGATAGGGGTATACAGAGCCACCAGATAGGAGTATACAGAGCCACCAGATAGGAGTATACAGAGCCACCAGATAGGAGTATACGGAGTCACCCGATAGGGTATACAGAGCCACCATATAGGAGTATACAGAGACACCAGATAGGAGTATACAGAGACCCAGATACACGGCCATCTTTAACCACTTCAGCCCCGGAAGGATTTCCAGCTTTAGGACCGGAGCCCTTTTTGCGATTCGGCGCTGCGTCGCTTTAACTGACAATTGTGCGGTCGTGCGACGTTGTACCCAAACAAAATTTGCGTCCTTTTTTTCCCACAAACAGAGCTTTCTTTTGGTGGTATTTGATCACCGCTGCGTCATTTCTGATCGCCGCTATAAACAAAAGAAAAGCGACAATTTTGCAAAAAAACCCGAATTTCTTACTTTTTCCTAAAATACAAATCCAAAAAAAAAATATAAAAAAACATTTTTTTTCACCGTTTTTGGCCGATTTATATTCTTCCTCATATTTGCGATAAAAAAAATCGCAATCTGCGTTTATTGATTGGTTTGCGCAAAAGTGGTCGCGTTTACGGGTGATGAGAATTCATTTTTGGGGATTTTAAGTTTTTTTTATTTTTTACTAAAAATGGCGGCGATCTGCGATTTTTGGCGGTACTGCGATATTGCAGCGGACATGTCGGAACCTTTTGACACTTTTTTGGGACCATTGGCATTTATACAGCGATCAGTGCTATAAAAATGCACTGATTACTGTGTAAATGCCATTGGCAGTGAAGGGGTTAACCTGCAGGGGGCGCGCTAAGGGTTAACTATGTTCCCTGGGCGTGTTCTAACTGTATGGGGGACTGCCTAGCTGGGGAAGGGAAGTGCTCACAGCCTTCACGTAAAGGAAGGCTGTGATCACAGCCCTTCCCCCTCACACAGAGCGGAGGTCCGTGTTTACATACACGGACCTCCGCTCATTCGCTCCGGGGGGGGCATCGCGGGTGGCCGGCGGCAATCGAAGCCGCCGCACCCACTCCCTGGCCCCCCCTGGACACAGTGAGCACGCGGGCGCGCCTCCGGCGGCGCGCGCGCGCTCACTATACACGTTCCCGCAGCCGCCGTCGTATGACGGCGATTTGCGGGAACGAGCCACTTTGCCGCCGTCAGATGCCGATCGGCGGCCGGCAAGTGGTTAAGGCAGGGCAAAGGGGGCAGCTGCCCTGGGCCCTGCCATTTTTGTGGGGCTCAAAGCAGCTGCCTCATACTTGCCAACAATCCTGGTTTAAATTCCCTTGTCCCTTGAAGTTTTAGTCCTGTGCTGTGTCCCGATATCTAAATGTGAAGTGCTGCTACTAATGCTGCCCAGCTCTGCTCTATTGTTGTGCACAGATTGCTCTCCTTCAGACCCTGTGTTTACATGTAAATAACCGGCATTGATATATAAATAGCAGTGGCATTGATATGTAAATAGTGGCGGCCAGTAGCATTGATATGCAAATAGAGGCAGCATTCATATGTATATTATACCCCCTTGAGGTCATATCCACCATCACCTATACTGAATGCTGCCCACTGGGGAGACAAAGGGGCATGCTTGAAAGTCCTGCCTGCAACTGTGGTCATTAAGCCTAACATCAGCCTGTTCTGCAAAGGTAAGCAAATTGGTGGGGTGGAGTGTTTAGAGTTAGGCAGAGAAGGAATTACAATTTGGGGTGCACAGGTGAGCAAGGAGGGGATGTATAGAGGTAAGGAAGGTGGGTGAAAAGATGAGCAGAGGAGGCAGGTAGAGTTAAAAGGAGTGAGGGTTGGAGTGGAGAGGATGGGGGAGGTTTGGGGTGCAGAGGTTATCAGGGGGTTTTAGGATGCAAAGGTGCACTGACAGGGTGAATAAAGATGTAGGTCATGTGTAGGGCAGCCCATTCATTTCAGTGTGAGGGTTGGAGTAGAGAGGATGGCGGAGGTTTGGGGTGCAGAGGTTATCAGGGGGTTTTAGGATGCAAAGGTGCACTGACAGGGTGGATAAAAATGTAGGTCACGTGTAGGGCAGCCCATTCATTTCAGTGGGCTGCTCTATGCGCTAGAAATGCGGAAGAAAGTCCCTAACCCTTTTTCAAATCCACACGGTACCACAGCACATGTCAGCCGATGCGTGAGGGTGTCATTAACAATTGATGGCACTGCTGTGTATCTGCTAAAAAGCAGCACATTTCTGTGGTGTCAGGAAAGTGACTTTGCGTTCCCCAGTACATGGTGTGCAGGCAGTGAGGGGATGATGTGCTGTAACCTCTAGCAACCAATCAGTGAGCAGTACTGATGTACAGTAACCTCTAGCAAAGAACCAGTGAGCAGCACTGATGTACAGTAATCTCTAGCAAAAAACAACAAGCAGAATTCATGCGCTGTAACCTCCAGCAACTAATCAGTGAGCCTTAATGTGTGCTGCAACCTATAGCAACCAGTCAGTAAGCAGTAATGATATGCTGTAACCTCTGGCAACCAATCACAATCGATGCCTGATCTGATTCAGTAAACTGATTTTGAGTCTAGCTGCTATTCATTGTATGTCCAAAGCGGCAAAAATAAATTCTCCTGCGCTGTGCGGTGGGCCTGGGTATGGAGTTGTATTTTTATTCAACTGTCTTTGAGAGGGTAATGACTCTCTGCCTCACTGCTTCCCACAGACTGGGGGGTCTGAAATACTGGACCATAAAAATACACAAGGGGCGCGTGGCCTAGTGCATTATACTCAATAAAATGTATTATTAAACATCGATAAGTAACATCAATGTCTGTCTCGTGTGCTTTCCCCATGCAAAGGGGCTGTCTCGAGCTGGCAATGGCTAACGTGTTTCGAGGAGTATGATGGCTCTGATGAAGAGGTACTCCTCGAAATGCGTTAGCCATTGCCAGCTCGAGACAGCCCCTTTGCATGGGGAAAGCACACAAGACAGACATTGATGGTAGTCTTATGATATGACTGTATTCAAGCATATGTTTGTGAGTATGTTGCTTATCAATTTTTAATAATAAATTTTAGAGCAAAATTGCATGGGGGGGGGGGGCAAGAAAATGTTTGCCCAGCGTCCAATCAATATTAAAGACGGCCCTGCCTAGGTAGCAGTATACAGAGCCCCAGATAGCAGTATACAGAGCCCCAGATAGCAGTATATAGAGCCCCAGATAGCAGTATACAGAGCCCCAGATAGGAGTATACAGAGCCACCATATAGCAGTATACAGAGCCACCAGAGAGCAGTATACAGGGCCACCAGATAGGAGTATACAGAGCCCCAGATAGGAGTATACAGAGCCCCTGATAGCAGTATACAGAGCCACCAGATAGGAGTATACAGAGCCACCAGAGAGCAGTATACAGAGCAACCAGATAGGAGTATACAGAGCCCCAGATAGGAGTATACATAGCCCCAGATAGCAGTATACAGAGCCACCAGATAGGAGTATACTCACTGGCTTGTGGTCGGCTCTCGGCTGGCCATGGCTCCGCTCCAGGCTGGTGATGACGGGAGACAAGTCAGGACTTGTCTTGGCCTGGAGGACTCAGTCAGGAGTGGTCTCAGGAGGAGTGTGGGACCCCATTCACTCACTGTTGGGGCTGGAGGCGGTGGTCTGGCTGTGGCTGCTGGGCTGGCACCTGGCTGGCAGGCTGAGGCAGTCACTGAGTGTCGGGCAGTGCATGAGAGAGCCGGGGGTCCGAATCAGCCTGACCCTGCCGGTCCGGTCACAGCCTCACACAGGTGCACTCGTCATCGTCTGAGGAGGACGGACGGGAACCCGGCGGAGATGTGCTGTGCCTGCACGAGCAACCTATCACATGCCCAGCAGCCAGCATGTTTGCCACAGTCCCGCCCACTGCACCAATCACTGGCAGTCACTGGGCTCAGGCAGTCAATTAGTGTAAGGATGTGCGCTTCTTTAGCGCACATACCTTAGCCACTTCAACACTAGGCCTATTTTGTGGACTTGGTGTTCACAAGTTAAAACCACATTTTTTGCTATAACATTACTTAAACCCCCCAAACATTATATATATTGTTTTCTAACACCCTAGAGAATAAAATGGTGGTTGTTGCAAAACTTTATGTTGTACCGTATTTGTGCAGCAGTCTTACAAGCGTGATTTTTTTTTTAAAAATTCACTTTTTTGAGTGAAAAAATAAGACAGCAGTAAAGTTAGCCCAATTTTTTTCCATATTGTGAAGATAATGTTACGCTGAGTAAATTGATACCCAACATGTCATACTTTGAAATTGCGCCTGCTCGCAGAATGGCGACAAACTTTGCAACCTAAAAATCTCCATTGGCGACGTTTAAAAATTTCTACAGGTTAGCAGTTTTGAGTGACAGAGGAGCTCTAGTGCTAAAATGATTGCTCTCGCTCTAACAATTGCGGCGATACCTCACATGTGTGGTTTGAACACCGTTTTCATATGCGGGCGTGACCTATGCATGCGTTCGCTTCTGTGCGCGAGCTCGCCGCGACAGGGCGCTTTAAATTTTTTTTTCTTATTTGTTTTACTTTTTATTTTTTAATTTTACACCGTTCTTTTAAAAAAATAAATAATTGATCACTTTTATCCCTATTACAAGAAATGTAAACATTCCTTGTAATAGAAAAAAGCATGTCAGGACCTCCTAAATATGAGATCTGGGGTCAAAAAGACCTCAGATCTCATATTTACACTTAAATGCAAAAAAAAAAAAAAAAAAAAAAAAAATTAAACAAAATGACAGTTTAAAAAAAAAAATGGGCCCTTTAAGACTGTTGGGTGGAAACGACGCCGCTTCCGCCCTGCAATGTTATGGAGCCGAGTGGGCGGCATCTTCCGCTCACTCGGCTTTCTGTGCAGGGGGGACGGACGGACCCGATCATCTCCGCCGCTAAGATCACTTTTATCTTGGAGAGAATCGCCGGCTGAAAAAACGGTATCTGAATGGTGCCTGTAGCTGTAGGCATCATTCAGATATCTCCACTCCACGGTACGGAAGTGGTTACACTTCAGGATTGACCAATAGGATCACTACTTGCGCCCCTTATTGATCAGCCGCTGCTGTCTGACACACAGTACAGCCCTGTCTGGCATGGCAGAAGAACTGATTTTTTTCTGCTGCAGCTATGTTACACTTACAGGTCTTGTCTGCCCCAGCCTGTGACCGGACGGTGAAATGAGAAGCAGCACATTGATGAGCTCATCTCTCTATCACCCTGCTCTCTCTCTCCAACGTGCCCTTTTTTCACTGCCGCTCTACTATTTGGCTGCTTGTGCTGCTTTTCCTTCTCCTATTCTGAGCTTTGCTCTACAGTTACTGCAAGACGCTGATTCTCCAGGTAGTTATACTGCTTGCATACAAAAAAAAAAAACAATTATATATTAATAAATACCATTAGTTTGTGTCTTTTATATTTACCTTAAAGCGGAGTTCCAGTGGTTTTTGTGTTTATTAAAAGTCAGCAGCTACAGAAAGTGTAGCTGCCGACTTTTAATAAACACACACTCACCTGTCCCAGGATCCAGCGATGCGGACGCCGGAACCCTCGGTTCTCTCCCTCGCCTCTCCCCGGCATTTTTTTGACAGCTTGAGGCTTCACAGCCGGGTGTGCACTGCACATGCGCGAGTCGCGCCGCGTCTCCCTAATGGCCGGGCTATCTGTGACATGTCCCAGAATATTGCAGAGAGGGAGGGGGAGAGGAGAACGATCGAGCGGAAGTGGGAGCGGGGTACCTCTGAAAACTAGGTACCCGCTCCACCCCCAAAAAAATGACATGCCAAATGTGGCATGTAAGGGGGTGAGGAATGCTTAAAGCGGAACTTCCACTTTTGGGTGCAACTCGGCTTTAACACAGAGCAAAGCAATTCTACCATAAAGCTTTTCCTCAATAAAATCTTCCATACCAACAACACATGTTTTATTGAGCAAGCAAACCTGTTAACTTTGGATGAAAACATTTTAATAGTAAAAAAAAAATTATTTTTCACTGATGTTACAAAGATATTCGGTTCTAAAAATAGGGGGCACTTTGGCACAAGGTGCAGGGCTGCAACAGGCAAACAGAGTGGCATAGAATTGCAGGTAAGGTTAAAGTGACACTAAACTCTGGTTTAAAAAAATCTATTTAGGTAAGTATTCTTAACTGCTTGCTGACGCAGGCGCAGTTGCAGGCGGGAGCGCGCTGGCGGTGGTGCGCTCTTGCGCCCGCTGCATGCTGCATGAGCATGACTCGATGCCTGTTACAGAGGCAGCATGGGGATCCCTATTTTGTCAGGGGAGATGACAGAGATCTACTGTTCCCAGTGATCAGGAACAGTTAGGTCTGTTATGCCCCTGTCAGCCCAGCCCCCACACAGTTAGAACACAGTTAGAACACAGTGAGGGAACACAGTTAACCTCTTGATCGCCCCCTACAGTTTAACCCCTTCTCTGCCAATGACATCCATACAATAAGTAATCAGTGGCTATTTAAAGCTCTGTTCGCTGTATAAATGTCATTGGTCCCAAAAACATGTCAAATGTGTCCGATCTGTCCGCCGCAATGTCGCAGTCCCGATAAAAATCGCAGATTGCCGCCATTACTAGTAAGGCTCCATGCACACTGGACACTCTCTGGCAGGAGACATTTTTTTTTGCTTCATTAGCTTCCATTGACTACAAAAAGCACTGGATGCAGATAAACGGCCGTTTAGTGGCGTTTATGAGCGTTTATCGGCATCCAGCGCTTTTTGTGGTCAGAAGAACGACTCCTGAACGCCAATTCAGGGCGTTCAGATAACAGCCGATTAACAGCCACTGCTGTTAAACATCAATAAACGTCTATGTGTGCATGGACACATAGGATAACATAAAGGGGCGTTTATGGGCTGTTAAAAAAAACGCCCAAATGACCATAAACGGTCGTTTATCAGCTTCAGTGTGCATGGAGAATTAAAAAAAAAATGCCATAAACCTATCCCATAGTTTGTAGACGGTATAACTTTTGTGCAAACCAATCAATATACGCCTATTGCAATTTTTTTAACCAAAGATATGTAGAAGAATATATATCGGCCTAAACTGAGGAAGAAATTCGTTTTTTTTAAATTTTTTTGGACATGTATTATAGCAAAAAGTAAAAAATATGGTTTTGTTTTTTTTTCAAAATTGTTGGCCTTTTTTTTGGATATTTATTATAGCAAAAAAGTAAAAAATATTGTTCTTTTTTCAAAATCGTCGCTCTTTGTTTGTTCATAGCGCAAAAAATAAAAACCGCAGAGGTGATCAAATACCACCAAAAGAAAGATCTATTTTTGGGAAAAAAAGGTTGTCAATTTCATTTGGGTACAACGTCGCACGACCGCGCAAGGATGTCAGCTAAAGTGATGCAGTACCGAATCGCAAAAAGTGCTCTGGTCAGGAATGGGGTAAATCCTTCCAAGGCTGAAGTGGTTAAAGAAGTAGTAAAAACCTTCTGTGTGCAGCAGCCCACCAAAGCCCCCCCTAATACTTACCTGAGCCCCCTTTCGATTCAGGGAGCCTTGGCTCTCTGGGGACTTGCACTCCTGATTGGCTTTGGGCAGCAGTGGGAGACATTGGGTCAATCACAGCCAGTGAACAAATCAGGAGATGATGGTGGTGGGACCAATCTGCGGCTCAGCAGTGCTCCTGCTTGGGTGCCCCCAGAGCAAGCTGCTTTAGGTTTAAGTGTGTTTATACAGTGCCTTTAAAAAGTACTCATACCCCTTGAAATTTTCCATATTTTGTCATGTTCCAACTAAAAATGTAAATGTATTTTATTGGAATGTTATGTGATAGACCAACACAAAGTGGCACATAATTGTGAAGTGGAAGGAAAGTGATAAATGGTTTTCAAATTTCTTTACAAATAAATATCTGAAAAATGTGGCGTACATTTGTATTCAGCCCCCTTTACTCTGATACCCCTAACTAAAATCTAGTGGAACCAATTGCCTTCAGAATTCACCTAATTAGTAAATACCTGTGTGTAATTTCTTCTCAGTATAAATACAGCTGATCTGTGAAGCCCTCAGAGGTTTGTTAGAGAACTTTAGTGAACAAACAGCATCATGAAGGCCAAGGAACACACCAGACAGGTCAGGGATAAAGTTGTGGAGAAGAGTAAAGCAGAGTTAGGTTATAAAAAAATATTCCAAGCTTTGAACATCTCACTGAGTACTGTTCAATCCATAATCCGAAAATGGAAAGAGTATGGCACAACTGCAAACCTACCAAGACATGGCCACCCACCTAAACTGACAGGCCAGGCAAGGAAAGCAATAATCAGAGAAGCAGCCAAGCGGTCCATGGTAACCCTTTAGGAGCTGCAGAGATCCACAGCTCAGGTGGGAGAATCTGTCCACAGGACAACTATTAGTCGTGCACTCCACAAATCTGGTCCTTATGGAAGAGTGGCAAGAAGAAAGCCATAAGAAGCTCAGTTTGTAGTTTGCGAGGAGCCATGTGGGAGAAACAGCAAAACTAACACTGCACATCACCCCGAACACACCATCCCCACCGTGAAACATGGTGGTGGCAGCATCTTGTTGTGGGGATGCTTTTCTTCAGCAGGGACAGGGAAGCTGGTCAGAGTTGATGGGAAGATGGATGGAGCCAAATACAGGGCAATCTTAGAAGAAAACCTGTTAGAGCCTGCAAAAGACTTGAGACTGGAGTAGAAGTTCACCTTCCAGCAGGACAACAACCCTAAAAATACAGCCAGAGCTACAATGGAATGATTTAGATCAAAGCATATTCATGTGTTAGAATGGCCCAGTCAAAGTCCAGACCTAAATCCAATTGAGAATCCGTGGCAAGACTTGAAAATTGCTGTTCACAGACGCTCTCCATCCAATCTGACAGAGCTTGAGCTATTTTACAAAGAAGAGTAGGCAGAAATGTCCTCTCTAGATGTGCAAAGCTGGTAGAGACTTCCCAAAAAGACTTGCAGCTGTAATTGCAGGGAAAGGCGGATCTACAAAGTATTGACTCGGGGGCCGAATACAAATGCATGCCACACTTTTCAGATATTTATTTGTAAAACATTTTGAAAACCATTTATCATTTTCCTTCCACTTCACAATTATGTGCCACTTTGTGTTGGCCTATCACATAAAATCCCAATAAAATACACTTATGTTTTTGGTTGTAACATGACAAAATGTGCAAAATTTCAAGGGGTATGATTACTTTTTCAAGGCACTGTATATGGAGCATTTACTAGTGAGCAGTAAGGGGCTGACAATGCATTCAAATGATGCATTTTCATTGCCTTAGACTTTTACAAACCTCACAATGCTGTACAATGGGAAAAAGGGGAGGTCATATTTTCCAGATCATGCTACAAAACAGTGCCTAGACGTGAACATCATTTATTTAGAACATTAGGACTATGTGCACATGCACTGTAATACATTGCAACACTTGGCCCTTAAGGCCCGTACACATGATCTGATAATCTGAAGAAAAATTTAGTCCGACAAACGATCTGCCGATTTTCTGATCGTTAGTATGGTGCTTTCGACAGCCGATTCCGAATTTTCGGACGACAAAAACTTGATGTGCAGGCTTGAAAATTTTGTCGTTTTTGAACGTCTAATTAGTACAGTTTTCGGCCGAAAAAAAATCGCTAGAGCAAGACTACACATGCTCAGAAAAGAAAGAACACATACAAAACAATTCAACACATTACATTACTTTTGACATTGCATTTTGTCATACGAGAATTTTCAGATGTTTAGTAACCTCTTCAGATTCGATATCAGACTAGCAACCAACAAAAAACGGATGAAAATTCGTCCAATAATCTGATCGTGTGTACCCGGCTTAAGACTGGCCATACATGTTAGATTTTCTGTCCAATTTTCTTTAGATTTACCATAAACCATATAATATGAGGTCAAAACTAAACAACGCTTTCAATTTTATCCAACTAGGCAGGCCCTTGTACTACACAGTTAAAGGTAAATTTAAAGAAAATTGGACAGAAAATCTGATATGTATGGCCAGCCTAAGTGTGTGTATAGAGTGTGCCAAAAACAAGAGAGCCCGTCCCTTATGGCCCCTTTCACACTTCTGCGACATGATTTTACCGTAGGGTTACCACCTTTTCTTCAAGCCAAACCCGAACACTTTAGTGGCACACAGCAATTTTTTTTAAGAGGGAACACTATGAACTCTGATAAAAGGGGGTTTCTGCTCACCAAAGCTCCCACAGAATTCCCAGCATTTCCCCTTAAATCATGGTTCCCAAAGCCCCCCTTACATCAGAGTCTGCAGAGCACCCCTTACATGTGAGTCCCCCTTACCTTAGTGCACTCACTTGCTCAGAGGCAGGACAGAGAAGGGGCCTATGCACTTGGTGGTTGTGGTACTTGGTTAGTTGGGAAGCACAGGTGTGTGCAACCCGAGCAACAGGGGGAATCTGCGCCGCACTGGGTAATTAGGATGTGCCCATCCCCATCCGAGGAGGGCTGCATCTACCAGGCATTGGACCGTGGACCATCTACGTCGGGAGGAGCCTACCCCTACCCGTGTAGGATTAATGGGTCACGCCGCGTCTAAGGGGGACAACGAGCCCAACGTGTGTGGACAC
>BLSH010446752.1:949796-962426 GCA_018402905.1 Glandirana rugosa | reverse complement strand
ATTATTGCTTCCTCTCTGGCATGTGTGGCGACATGTAACATGTGTAGCAAAGCAAAATTTTCATATGTAGGTGCCCCTGGCATAAGCGTTTATATGGGGGGCGGGCAGGATCAATTTTTTTGGGGCGGGGGGTTAAGTGGTTGGGTTTAATTATTTTTTGACACTTTCTTTGTCACTAAAACTTTATTTGTATCACGTAGGGGACAAAAATTCAAGGCCATACAGGTTCAGAGTAAGTGACTGGGCGACTGTACGGCTGCCTGATTGCTTCCGTCAGAAAGCTGACAGTCGGTTGGTGAAATTTAAACACACTCCCAGCTGCTGTAGCAATCAGAAGTGTCTGTTGCTGCCAAAGTATTGGGCACACACATACAGTTTTTTTTCCGCTTAACCAGCAGGTGCTGGTTTTCCAGCATGCCCGTTCAACAGAAGCCAGTCGTTAGACCAGCTTCTGTTGAACAGACAGCTGTACACACGGGCCAAAAGTCAGCTTGCTATGGGGGGCACTCGGTAGGGGGGAAGAGCCAGGAGTGCCAGCGGGGGGATCCTAGAAGAGAAGGATCGGGGCTGCTCTATGCAAGACCATTGCACAGAGCAGGTAAGTATAACATGTTTGTTTTTTTTTTCATATAACCTTTAGAATTACTTTAAGCCTTTTGTCAGGGGCAGGGAAAGGGTAAGTTCACCCAAAAGTAATTTTATGTTATGGATAAAGCCTGGTGATCTGAGCCTGCCCCTGGCTTCTAATTTGCCTTGGACACTCTAAGGCTCGATTCACTCCTATGAATTTTTAGTGCTTTTTGCATTTTGCAGATTTGCACTGCAGTCCATTTAACATGGTTTCCTATGGAACACGTTCTATGGTACAAATCTGCAAAATGCAAAAAGTACTAAAAAATGCATAGGTGTGAATCAGGCCTAACTGTGAGATCTTCCTTCTGTGACTCTTGACTCCTTTAGGGCTCATTAAGATGTGGTCAGGGGTACTAAAAGCAGGCGGTTGAGCTGAGCTTTACCGCCCACCGATATAAGGATGGGGCTGTACTGCACCCACCCTTAAACCACATGAAGTGCACGCAGTTGCAGCAAATGTGTTGGCCATTTCAGGGTTAAAACAAGCAGTTAGTAGACAATATCTTGGTACCGCACGGCCTGCCACACAACCTCTAAAAAGCGATCCACTGCAGATCCTTTTTCAAAGAGATGGAAAGGGCTGCAGCAGGCAATAACAAGCTCTTAACCATAGCTCCCAAGTGTCCCTGATTCGGAACAAAGTCCCTCTGTCCCTCTTTCCACCTTATTTGTCCCTCATTTTGGTCTGATCCATATAGTACATAAAAATTTTATCTTTCAAAATGTGTTTCCCAGTGCTAAGCCTTTCATCCAATTTCTAAATTTCTGCATTTGCAAATTACAAAAAAAATATAAAGATATTGTAGTGATGAAAAAAAAGCACTTGTGGGTTCAACTAATCGTTTTGTTGTATAGTTCTCCTTTAGGGGCGTGGCAGGGGGTGTGTCCTATGCCTGCATACTTTTTCTAATAGGTGTCCCTCCTTCCCATCTCAAAAAGTTGTGTCGTATGTCTCATACACACGGGCGTAATAGCAAAACGTCGGGACCAACATCAGACAAAAATCAGCGTCAAAAACACGATTTCGCCGGCGTTTTGCAGCGTCAGCGCTACGCCGCGTTTTGTTAAAAAAAAAACATTCCTCTGCTATTTTTGAACCTGAAAACGCCGGCGCTAAAAACGCTGGTTAACGTCGCTGAGGCATTAATGCGCGTTATTGAGCATTTTGCCGGCTCAGCGTCAAAAACGACATAACGCTACAGCCTCAGAACACGCCATCCACAGCTCAAAAACGTCAGCGTTTATATGGGGCCATTGAATAACATGGAGAGCTGAAAAAAAACGCGGCAGTAAAAAACGCCCGTGTGTATGAGGCCTTAACCTCCTTGACGGTATTCCCGAGTGTGGCTCTGGGTATGTTTTCACTGCAAATAGCGGTAACCCTGAGCCCCACTCGGGATCGCATCGCTGGATCCATGGCTGGGTTACTTACCTTGTCCCCTGGATCCAGCGATGTCCCCCGCTGTGTCTGCGGGCTGTGTCCTCCGCCCGATGCCTCTGTGTGCCGGACTCCGTTCCCTGCGAGCGCCGCGTCGCACGGGGGCGGAGCCTGGCAGCAAATTCAAAAAGTGAAACACACAATAAGCATACAGTACACTGTAATCTGTAAGATTACATTACTGTATGAAATCATTTCACATCCCCCTTTGTCCCTAGTGGCTTGCCCAGTGTCCTGCATGCACTTTTATATTATATATGTCATTCTTTCTGCCTGCAAACTTGAGAATGTCCATGACATAAAAAAGCGCCCCTTTACGTCAAAAGTGTTTTTTGATCAGCTAGAAAACAGCGATAGTAAATAAGAATCATTTGCAGAATTGAGTGATACTGATTTTTGGGGAAATTTATCATCAGACACTGAAAGTGACGACCGCGACAATTCTGCAACTGAGCAAATTTCAGTGTTTTTGATTTGATTACATTATTGAATACAGTTTATTATTATATTATCATCTTTGATAATTATTTATAGTAATTTATTATATTATATATTTTTTTCATATATATTATAATTTATGATTTTGTGTTTCAAACTTTATCATACTCGGGATGTCTACTAGACTCTTGTTTGGACAGATTTAAGTGAGTTATTGCTAAGAATTACAGGTCTACAATATAAAACGCCAAATTTCCATGCAAAATAATGGCACCGCTTTCAGCACCAAAAATCTGAAATAATCATACCGCCAGGGAGGTTAATGTACACATAGGAGTTTTGGGTTCTCCAAGCCTTCTTTATATGTTTCCTGTATAATATAAAATAAACAGCAGTAATTCTGAAACTGACAGAAAATAAATGGAGGACAGCTATTTAGAGAAGATATATAGATATAAAAGCTAATTCGGGCAGCAGATGAAGCCTATGGCTCCATGCACACTAGCGTTTTTTAAGCTTCTAGAAGCTGTTATTAGCATTTTTTTACCTGCTTCTAGAAGCTAAATAGTGTTTTCTTATGTGTCCATGTACACTACTTTAGGCTATTAGTGGTTTTTGAGCTTCAGCGTCTAGGAGCAGAAAAAAAATAGTTTTTATAGAGTTTCTTGGAGCGTTGTTCCAGCAGAAACGCTCTTAAACGCTGATATATGCTACTAATAGCGTTTTTTTAGCGTTTTTACCCTTTTTTGAAAAGGAACTGCAATAACACTAATAAAACGCTGAGGCTTATAATTGCTTTTAAATGCTCCCAAACGCTCGCAAAATGCTACTAAACGTTACTACAAAAAGCTATTACCAGCGTTTTTATCCAGCAAAAGTTAATAAAACCTAATTTTTAAAAAAAATCACAATTAAATCAATCATAATAAACAAGCTTATTTCTGTAAAAGAGAGCAGGTCAAAATCTCCTGCTATTGCCAATTGGATGCGGGGAACCCATATCCAATTCACAATGGTGTGAACCCAACCTAAAGTGAATATTTACTCAGTTTATTGAATAAAGATTCTCAATACCTTTAGGGCACTTTCACACTGGGCGCAGTGGGGCGTTAGCGGTAAATCCCCACTACTCACAGCGGGGATTTACCGCTGTTACAGCAGTGCTACAGTGGCAGGAGCAGTGCGCTTTTAACTCCCCACAAGGGGTTAAAATGGGGTTAAAAGTGCCCACTCTCCGGGCTTCCGAACCGGTGTGCAGCCGCTTCGGAAGCGCTACCATATTGTTTTCAATGGGCAGGGGTGGTGGAGGAGCGGTATATTACCGCTCACCGCACCGCTCCAAAGATGCGGCCTTCTAACATCCTGCAAGCGCACTGCCCCAGTGTGAAAGCACTCTGGCTTTCACATTGGGGTGGATGGGGAGTGACACCTAATTTAGTGAATGAGGTGAAACAAAGTAAAAATTAATTTTCCAAAGAACACCCAAATATATGCAAGGAAATTAAAAAAAAAAACAGGATATTTTCTCGCACATAATTGGAAGTCTCCACAGCTTTGACTAATTAATCAAAAGAGAAATATGGCCAAAGATTTTTTGCTCATACTCTTCTGGGTCACAGGAGGGCACTTAATTGTGCTCTCCTAGGGACCAGAACCAGCTGACAGCGGGCTAAAGTCTGGCTGACATCACGGGGCAGCTCCAGGCTCTGAAAGGATCCTGACCATTTTGTCTGGATCCACTCAGCTATCTGACAGTTGGCTTGGGTTCTCTGCGATTGGCTGAGAGCCGAAGCCAGCTGTGCCCACCCTCTCATCTGTCTGGTGCTCCAGTCAGCGCTTAAGGGGGAGAGCAAAGAGCAGTCACTAAGGCCGGTTGCACATGGAGCAAATTTCTTTCCTGGAACCACAACATCAACCACAGCAACGACAGTGTTGATGTGGGAATCCCTCTTGCTGGGCCATTGTCCTCTTTCAATGGGGGTGGCGGGGAAGCTGTCCTCGCCGGGAGAAGACAGTGATTATTGCTAGCGGCGGGCTATAGCAGCTGCTAGTGATAATCGCAGGTAAAACCCGGCATGCTGGTTGTACCCAAGTTGATTGGTCACTGAACGGGCCTGAGGTGGACTGTGACCAGGTTTAACTGAGGGGATTGAAATGTTGGTAGGTATAGTAAAATAGTCCTGTGTAGGTTCCAAGACAGCCTGGTCAGAGCCTACACAGAGCTAAGGACCCCCTCCACCCCCATGTGACAGCTCTTTGATGCAGGGGCGTAACTACAGGGGTTGCAGTTGCAGTTACAACCGGGCCCCGTGCTCCAGGGGGCCCATGTGCCTCCCTTGTACAACTGGATAGGAGAGGTGGCGGGGGTGGCATTTAGAGGAACCAATCTCCTCCAGTAGTTTTCCTCCTACTGGAGGAAATTGGTTCCTCTATATGCTGCCCCCGCCGCCCCTCCTATCCAGTTTACTTGTCTTCTGCTGTTCCCAGGATCCCTGTGTCCCCCCACAGAGCTGCTGTCTTCCCCCTTCCTCTCCCCTGCCAGCTGCTGTAGAAGATGCGTCATGATGGAGAGATGGGAAAGGGTCAGTAAATTTGTCATTTACCCGCTCCTTCCTTTTCTGAATGGTTATTGTCAGTGATTGGTACCAATTGGCTCCCCCATAACTGAAGCATAGTGAACTGTTTTTACTATACTTCCATTCCTGAATGAATGGGAGGCTCGGTAAACAACTATTCGTTTATTCGGTGGGACTGTAATAAAAGGACCCGTAACGGGAATAAAGGGCCCCAGGATCAGTGGGAAGAGGGAATAGTCCTGGCCAGGGGTCAGGGGGCCCCTTCAAAATTTCTTGCACTGGGGCCCTGAAGGTTCTAGTTAGGCCTCTGCTTTGATGATTGGCTGTTGAAGCATCCAGCACAGCATCATGGGAGGGGAGAGAGTCAGCATGCTACCTCTTGTTTACAATTATGAGTAAGCATGATGTAGATTCTCTTCAAAGTGGACCATCACCCAATACATGAACTTTGCTTCGTCCATTATACCTCTTGCACTACTTGTAGCTAGTTTGTATCGTTAGGAAAAGTAAATAACTGGTGGTGGGCTCTCTACTTCCTGATTCCTTGTCTAAAGGCTTAGTTTAGACTTGTGGTTGGGGGGTGGCAAAAATGCACGGTTGAGCCACATTTTTTCCGCCCGTCAACCCCCCCCCCCCACCCCCAAGCTGCAGTAGACAGAGGACAGGGATATTTACATTCCGCGGCCTCAATGCTTTGCTCCGTGCTTGAGGCAAAGTTCATCCAACCTGTGGTGATCGGTTAGCGGCAAGCCTGCTGAACGCTACATAGTCTAGCAAATGGGAAAGTGCTGCAAATACACTGCATTGAAAGCGGTTGCCGCACGTTTGTTGTCAAAAATGGGGTTAAAACAGGTGGTGAGGAAGCGTTGCTTCGCTCTTTCACCACCTGTCAGCAGCCTCTGAAGCGCAATCCAAACCAGGCATCAAAAGCAAGGGAGAATCCACCAGTGGCGGCCCGTCCATTAGGGGCGCAGGGGCACCGCCCCCCCATCCATGCGCCCGGCCCCCTAATCTACATGCGGGACACCAGATTTTTTTTGAAGCATGTGATTAGAGGCAGAGGCTCTAATAGGCTTCAAAAAAGGGTGGGCTCGGGGCGCAGAGCACTGCGCTCCGAGCTCACCAATTTGTATGACAATAGAGAATGAATATTCACTATTGTCACGCTGATTCTCCTCCTGGCCAAGCAGGAAGCGGGTCCTGAGACCCGTCAACCGATTGGCCGAGAGGAGAGGCTATCTGATTGGCCGCCTAGGAGGAGGAGGGAGGAGACGCATGGCGCATGGAGGGGAGGAAGGAAGAGATGCATAGGGTGATGCAGGGGAGGAGGAGATGCAAGGGAAGCCGCCGCCGGGACCTAGATGCGGGGCCGGTGACCCAACCGACCAACTGGGGGGTGTCGGGATGTGCGGGTGACCTGGCAACCAACTGAGGGGGGCTGGCTGTGGGTGCCACTGGTATCTACCCTAATGCCTAGTACAAACGGGCTGAATGTCAGAAGACATCAGCCTGTTCAATAAAAAACGGCCAACATTTGGCCTGTGCGTGTGTCAGCCAGTCCGGATAAGCATGCTCTAAAACCAGCATCCGACCGACTCCCGATCAGTGCTGTCAGCCAATGGCTGACAGCACTGACCAGAGTGTTCTGGCGGAGGGGGGTGTCCTCCTGTCAGAACACAACAGCTCAGCAGGGGGAGATCGCTGTACTAATGTCGGACTGTTAGTACAGCAGCTGAGACTGGAGTTGTCAGTTTTTTTTATTCAACCGGTTGAACGAAAAAAAAACTATTAGTGTGTGCCAGGCTTAAGTGAGGATGGTGTAGGGAATGGCCACCCACTGCCCCCTGGGATGTTCATGTCGCACACCTCAGATCGCAGTGTTTCTGTGAGGGATGAAAAATCACGTAGTTTTGAACCTAGCAGAGGTCTGGGATATGTCTGCTCATGGACGGACCCCAAATTTCACTGATCTCTGGAAGATATTCAGAACCTGGCAGAGACCTACGGCTTGTCTACTCTGGTGTGGGATCTTTCAGCGCGCATGCGTGTAAAAATCTGGATAGAACAGCGGTCTCCTTGAACTTTAGTTACAAGGACTTTGGCAGCAAGGAAGACAACGCTGGACTCCATTGCCTAATATCATATGGGGACAATTATTAGACCCCTTTCACACTGAGGCAGTTAGCGCTAAAAATAGCGCCTGTACAGCGCCTGAAAACTGCCTCTCTGTCCTCCCCAGTGTGAAAGCCCAAATGCTCTCACACTGGGGTGGTGCGCTTGCGGGACGGGAAAAAAAGTCCTGCAAGCAGCATTTTTGGGGCAGGGTGGGAGCGCGTCCAGGGCGTCTAGTTGTGATGCCCTGGACGTGCTCGGAGACTGGGACCTACTACACAGTGGGAGTTTCTCAATAACACACGAGTGGTGATGTTTGGCCCAGCTGGACACCCCCTCCTCCTGGGAGATCTTGGGACCGTGGCCTCTGGTTCACCATCCTCAAGGGAGCTCACACAGGACGTATAGGGCAGCACATTGGGGATCCCCCTGTGCTGACTCATGCTTTGCAAGCTTTTCAACTTTCGAAAGAGAGACCTACTAAGTTTGGTGGTCACATTAACCCCCTTACGGACATACGTGGGCTGCCTGTGCATAGAACCACTGGATAGCCTGAAGAAGCATTTGGCGAAACGCGTAGCGAACCTGGGGTGGTTCTAGTATCGGTCCACGAACAGACCCTGATCCGTTCATTGGGGATTAGGTCTTCTCCACTTACGCAATGACCACAGTACTATATGCACATTTATATGTCTCCACATGTTATGGATGTTTTATAATGATATGTAATAAATATTGATTTTATCACAATCCACTGTTGTGCTTTCCTATTTGGGAATTTTCAGTGACAGCCTTTAAGGTCCCAACATGTTTTCTTTTTCCTGGTTTTGTGCTATTTGTGTTACCAAGCAATTGAACAAGTGTAGCCAATAAAGTGGCCAGTGAGTGTACATAGATAATGGTCAGCTTTGCGTGCTGGCTGCCATAGCAACCTGTGTACCACCCCTGCCTGGAGGGCAATATATAGACAGCAGGGCACTAGGCCTTCGTATAAAGCCATTACACTGCTGTATGAAACAAGCCCAGAGGACCCTGATTTCCATCTTTTATACACAATGATTACAATGTAAATGCAAACACCACATACAGCACAGTTCTATATAACATGCAGCTCTAATTACATAGAAGGCCCACTGAAAACGATACAATTCCTTCCTATACTGAGACATCTGAGCAAGATGGGTACATAACGGTGTTTACCTCTCCGGGGAGGGGGTGCTGCAGCCCCCAGCTTGGTGTGGGTGGATGTTTCTGATGCTGCGGATGTAAGAGCTGTATAGAGAGATCAGTCAGCTAAGCCTAGCTAAGCCCATCCCTTCCTGTCTAAGCACCTGCTGTACATGTATGCTGATCATTCTACTGACACAGGGGAAAACAGCCTGGCCTACCATAGCACGGCAACGCTAAACCAGGAAGGAAAGAAAAAAAATATCCATCACCCAATATATAATTATTAGATAAGATAATGTCATCTGGTACCCAGGAGCCGGTACACAAATCTGCTTAACCACTTCAGCCCCGGAAGGATTTCACATTTTAGGACCAGAGCTCTTTTTGCGATTCGGCACTGCTTCGCTTTAACTGACAATTGCAGGGTTGTGTGATGTTGTACCCAAACAAAATTTGCGTCCTTTTTTTCCCACAAATAGAGCTTTCTTTTGGCGGTATTTGATCACCTCTGCGTCATTTCTGATCGTCGCTATAAACAAAAGAAGAGCAACAATTTTGCAAACAAAAACAAATTTCTTACTTTTTGCTAAAATACAAATCCAAAAAAATATATATATAAAAAAACATTTTTTTCCATCTGTTTTGGCCGATTTAGATTCTTCCTCATATTTTTGGTCAAAAAAAATCGCAATCGACGTTTATTGATTGGTTTGTGCAAAAGTTGCCGCGTTTACGGACGATGAGGATTAATTTCTGGGGTTTTTATTTATTTATTTTTTTTTTACTAGTAATGGCGGCGATCTGCGTTTTTTAGTGGTACTGCAATATTGCAGCGGACATGTCGGACCATTTTGACACTTTTTTGAGACCATTGGCATTTATACAGCGATCAGTGCTATAAAAATGCATTGATTACCGTGTAAATGCCATTGGCAGTGAAGGGGTTAACCTGCAGGGGGCGCTCTAAGGGTTAACTGTGTTCCCTGGGCGTGTTTGCGGTTACGAGACACTCTGTTGCCGTCAGACCGCGGTCGGCAAGTGGTTAAAGCAAACACATCTGTTTAGGGTAGAGTTATACAATTTTGGGCAGCTCAGTAAAACTAACAACTGCTAATGCTGTATTCACGTGTTTTCATTATTATTATTATACAAGATTTATATAGCGCCAACAGTTTACGCAGCGCTTTAGAACTTGAGGGTAGACAGTACAACTACAATACACTTCAATACAGTATGAATCAGAGGGCCCTGCACATAGGATTATACTAGCGTTCTCAAAAATTGCTGCTTTTGTCATCAATAGGCCCTAAACCAGATGGGGTTTACTTCCTCTATATTCCCCTGCAAAGTGGATGCATAATGGGCTACTATGCATTGCATAGTAGCCCATTATGTGCCACTTACCTGCAAACGAAGCCTGCAACGTCCCCTGTGCTGGCAGCGTCCATCTTCAGCCCCTCTTCCTTCCTCTGTGACTGGCCGGAGTCGCGTGACGTCACTCCCGCACATGCGCACGGGAGCCGCAAGTCACGGCACGATCAAAGTGAAGAAACGGCACGGAGGCCGTTTCTTCACTGCGCATGTGCTGAAATTACGTGGGCACATCTAGTACACTGCATATTTTCTAAACCATGCAGATGTGGGAGATATGCAGGGCACCTACAGGTAAGCCTTATTATAGGCTTACCTGTAGGTTAAAGTGGTTGTCACGAGTTGACAACCACTTAAAGTTGATGCATGAAAAAAACGTACCATGTCAATGTATCCCACAGAGGTGGACTAGCACCAATTAAAACAATTGCTAACGTGAGAACATGCGTTGATGTGTGATAAAACACATAGGCGTGAATGGGCTCGAAAGAGTAGTAATCAATTTCTAAACATGCAGAATAAATGATTAATATTAATTTCCATCCACAATCATTTGTAGCCATGTGCTCCCTTGAGGGTGGCTGGTAGTAGCGGTTCACATGATAGCTGACCTCAATCGCACCACAGGGCTGTAGATAATTTTTTGTCCTGACACCCACTGTAGATTGCAAGGGCAGTGTAATTTGAATGTGGTGCAGGATCACGGCCACCTTTCATATTGATTGGACCCTGGGCAAACATTTTCTTCGCCCCCCATTCACATCATGACTGCTCACTGATTGGTTGCTGGAGGTTAAAGCACATCATTACCACTCTCTGATTGGTTGCTGGAGGTTACAGCACATCATCTCACTGCCTGCACACCATGGACTGGGGAGGTGGGGGGCTCACCAATAGACAGAAAACTCCTAGAACGTGTTATTAGCAATGAGCAGAGCACAAACACCTATGAAAGTAGGGACTGCAATTTGTGTGTGAAAGAGGCCTTCATGGTGAAAGGTCTATTTTAAACCAGAACAGCTTGTTCTGACTTTGAGACTGCATCCCAGTGATGGCCAACCGATGAGGTTTTCAGTGCCTCATCTGCAGCCGCTGACACACCAAAGGGTTGTGCATATCATTTACTGCCAGACATACTATATGAGATGGTCAGAGACTGCAGGTGTACAAGAGATGGTCAGAAACTGCTGGCGTACTACAGGAGATGGTCAGAGACTGCAGACTTACTACAGGAGATGGTCAGAGATTGCAGACATAGTAGAGGAGATGGTCAGAGACTGCAGATGTACTACAAGAGATGGTCAGAGATTGCAGACATAGTACAGGAGAAGGTCAGAGACTGCAGACGTACTACAGGAGATGGTCAAAGAGATTGCAGACATAGTACAGGAGATGGTCAAAGACTGCAGACGTAGTACAGGAGATGGTCAGAGACTGCAGACATAGTACAGGAGATGGTCAGAGACTGTAGACATAGTACAGGAGATGGTCAGAGACTGCACACATAGTACAGGAGATGGTCAGAGACCGCAGACATAGTACAGGAGAGGGTCAGAGACTGTAGGTGTACTACAGGAGATGGTCAGAGATTGCACACATACAAGACATAGTCAGGGACTGCAAATGTACAAGAGAATGTCAGAGACTGCAGACGTACTACAAGAGATGGTCAGAAACCGCAGACGTACTACAGGAGATGGTCAGAGATTGCAGACGTAGTACAGGAGATGGTCAGCGACTGTAGATATAGTACAGGAGATGATCAGAGACTGCAGACATAGTACAGGAGAGGGTCAGAGACTGTAGGTGTACTACAGGGGATGGTCAGAGACCATCCATGTACTGTCTTATCTCCTATCCCTGTACATTGTCTGCTGAACACTCACAATGGCCCTTCCTGATCACCAGGTGCTGTCAGTGTCCCCCCACACCACACATGTCATTTACTTACTGTGTGACAGGTTCCAGACTTTCAGCATGGACTGTACCTCTCCTCCCCACTGATCACAGGTCTGGTTGTTAGAGGGTGGAGTGATTGGCTGTTAGGGGGATGTGGAGGTCACGTAGTGGTTGGTTGGGGATTGGAAGATATGATGGAGCACCAAGCCGGGAACCAAGCCGCACAGCTGAAGTGGCAGCTGCTTTGTGCCCCACAACAATGACTGGGCCCAGGGCAGCTGCTTCTTTTGCCCCACGTTAAAGACAGCCTTGTGAGGGAGATGCGTTGCAGGTTTTCTGCACCACATCCTAGTGGGAAACAGGGCTTATTATTGCCTTTTCAACACAATTAAAAAAGAGCCTGGGCACTGTGGGCAGCAAACAGTCCAGCCTGGCTCTGGCAGCAATGTTATTGTGCCTGACAAATCCCTTTGGCTCTGTAGTCAGCACCACAACATAGCTGACAGAGCCAGGCTTTACTGTCAGTACCAACCTAGCAGTGGAAAATGGTAACCCACGACTTGGGTGATTAGTGAATAATTTTGCCAGTTGCCACAGACTCATTTACCTCAATGGCAGCACAGCAGTGATGGTAAGTGGTCTGTGATGACCGTCTCTCAGGCAGCAAGCTAGCCGAAAAGGAAAGCACTGCCTCCTTGCATGTTCTCTGCTCCATTTTCCTCTGAAGTCCAAGGCGGGAAGTACGGAGTGTAGAGCCGCCCTCTCCACTGTGTCTATGATCTGTCCGCCGGGAACCCAGCACAGCCTGGTCATAACAGCATGACGTAAGTGCCTGTGATGGTGTGCCTTACATCCGACCTGCTGCATCCACTTCACCCGCAATACTGACTGCTGTGCTCCGCTGTTTGCTGTTGCGGTGCTGGCGCCATGAGAGACGACAGGGCAGAGACGCTTTTTATTTTTGGGTTCAGCACCCAATGGTAAAAGGTGACG
>BLSH010446752.1:927699-949786 GCA_018402905.1 Glandirana rugosa | reverse complement strand
GTTGAACACCCCAAACCCCCCCCCCCCTTATGTACAGCCCTGTCGCACCATATATCATACATTCAGAGACACTGACCAGGCTTCTCTATAACTTCCTCTTCACCGCGGTTAGCACGAGGTGAGGTCTACCCTGTTTCAGCAGGACCTCAGGGACACCCATTACAGGCCAGGGATCATAGGCCCCTGAATGTGCAGCAAAGTACTTTAGTGCTAACCGGGCCTTTGACGGACTACAACTCCCAGCCCATCCTCTTCCAGGTCCCATCGACCTGCTCTGTGGTAGTGACTTTCCTTTCCCTTGACTGGCTCCCAAGGCTCCTGTAGCCATGTGCTCCCTTGAGAGTAGCTTGTAGTAGTGGTTCACCTGATAGCTGACCTCAATCACACCATATGCACACATCCAGAGACACTGACCAGGCCGGCTCTTGTTTTTGTTGTTTTATTTGGAGGAAATAACTTGGATGGGGATAAGGGGTAACTGTGGGATTCCCAAAGAATTATGGTACAAGGTTCCCATATACAAGCCTGTATATTCACACTTCACTGCAGACTCTCCCTCTGCAAACTATTGCTCATCTCAACTCTCCAGCACTTCACTTGCTGACCGTTTCTCTTACAGTTCTCTCACTACACAGAACTCACAACTTTACACTTCTTGGCTTCTCTCCAGATCAGAACTTAGTTTCCAGCCTGAAAGTAAATTTATCAGGCTTCTCTATAGCTTTCTCTTCACTGCGGTTAGCACATGGTGAGGCTTACCCTGTTTCAGCAGGACCTCAGGAACACCCATTACAGGCCAGGGATCAAGGGCCCCTGAATGTGCAGTAAAGTACTAACCGGGCCTTTGACAGACTACAACTCCCAGCCCATCCTCTCCAGGTCCCGTCAACCTGCTCTCTGGTAGTGACTCTCCTTTCCCTTGACTGGCTCCCAAGGCTTCCACAGACTGTCCACCATTCCTCTCCCAGCCTGCTCCAGCACTTTCTCCTCCAGTCCCAGGGACCGTCACTCACCGCACCAGTGGATACTTTAGAGTATCTCTCTGTGTAGCACCTCCGCTGTTCTCCTGTTCCTTCTGTGTGGCTCCAGGAATCACTCTCTTTCCTGGCTGCACCCGAACCCCCAGACCCCAAGGTCACCCTCCCCAGACTGGGGCGACCTCCCGGATAGGGGCCTGCACCACAGCGCCTCTGCTACATCTCCAGACTTCCACCCGACACTACTCCTCCCAGATTGGGCTGACTCAGGGTATTTAAGGAGGCCTGCCCCCTGCCAATCCTGCCTGGGGATTGGTCAGGGCTCCTTAGAATACTCCAGATGGCTCCACCTATATCCCAGCTCTCTGACCAGAAAACCTTCCCCAGGTTTCTAGAAAGAAGTGGGAGGTTCTGGTGACCTCATCTGTTAAGTCCACCCAACCCTCCCTGAGCCTCTCCTCCCAGCCCAGATCAAAACATTCAGGCCTGCACATTACAGTCAGGCCTGACTAAATTTACCTTTCCTAGCCAAAACCCTGCTAGAAAACGCAGCTATACTATGGGGGCGCTACAATTAGTCAGCAGTCAGAAATGTTCAAGTCTTCATTTGATGAGTCTATACACCTGTTTTGTTATTTTACCTGATGTTTATTATATATAAAGCAACACTTTTTAAAAATGTATTTAAAAGAGAAGTGCGGGATTTGAAAAAAAAACAAAAACAATCATGCAGTGCTCACTGGAGCACCGGACTGTGAAGGGGCGGGAGCAGCTTTCAGTGCTTCTCAGGCTTTCAGTGGCACGCTAAGACAGTGAGCCAGCTGCCAGCCAGGCATCTGGGCAGATCCTGACATTATTGTCAGGATCCCTGCTGAGCTTGGACCGGCTCTGTGACATTGGGTCTGTGATTGGGGGTCACAGGAGTGCAGAACTAAGTGCACTCCTGTGACCTACAGGAGAAGTATGGCCAAAAGAGCCTTGAGCATACAGTACTTTTATCCTGAGATTTTCCCAAATCATACCAAATATTTGTTACAGCTTATGTATAATACACCCTATGGTCTTTTATCTTATTTTACTATAATGCCTCAATACGCCTTCTTGATAAAGTGGCCTGCATAAACCAACAAAATGCGTTGATGGTGTTACATTTTATCATATGATCAATGAGGAAAATGTCAACCATCTGCTCCTTCTCAGGCGCCTCTGCTACCTACACTACCCATTTTATCGGGCTAAGCTCCTTCACCTTATATGGAATAAATGGCTTGTTAAGGCTAGAACTACAGTATCTCACAAAAGTGAGTACACCCCTCACATTTTTGTAAATATTTTATTCTATCTTTTCATGTAACAACACTGAAGAAATTACACTTTGCTACAATGTAAAGTAGTGAGTGTACAGCTTGTATAACAGTGTAAATTTGCTGTCCCCTCAAAATTACTGAACACACAGCCATTAACCACTTCAAACCCGTAAGGATTTACCCACTTCTTGACCAGAGCACTTTTTGCGATACGGCACTGCGTCGTTTTAACTGACAATTGCGTGGTCATACAATGTTGTACCTAAACAAAATTGACATCCTTTTTTCCCACAAATAGAGCTATCTTTTGGTGGTATTTGATCACCTCTGCGGTTTTTATTTTTAGCGCTATAAACAAACAAAGAGCAACAATTTTGAAAAAAAACAACAACAATTTTTTTACTTTTTGCTATAATATATATCCAAAAAAAAATATAAAAAAAAACAAATTTATTCCTCAGTTTAGGCCAATATATATTCTTCTACATATTTTTGGTAAAAAAAAATAGCAATAGGTGTATATTGATTGGGCTGCGCAAAAGTTATCGCATTTACAAAGTATGGGAATAGATTTATGCCATTTTTATTATTAAGATTTTTTTTACTAGTAATCCCCATTCTGGCTCTGTGAGGAGCAATCGCGGGTAGCTGGCGGACATCACGCCCGCCGGCCACACGCCGGCTCCAGAGACGTGGAGCGGGCGACTGCCCCCTGCAGTCTCTTAAATAAACTGCCATACAGCTATGGCGATTTGCGCAGGAGAGCCAACCTGCCGCCATCAAACGGCGGCTGGTCGGCAAGTGGTTAATGTCTAAACCGCTGGCAACAAAAGTGAGTACACCCCTAGGTGAAAATGTCCAAATTGGGCCCAAAGTGTCAATATTTTTCCAGCACTGCCTTAACCCTCTTGGGCATGGAGTTCACCAGAGCTTCACAGGTTGCCACTGGAGTCCTCTTCCACTCCTCCATGACGACATCACGGAGCTGGTGGATGTTAGAGACCTTCCACTCCTCCATCTTCCATTTGAGGATGCCCCACAGATGCTCAATTGGGTTTAGGTCTGGAGACATGCTTGGCCAGTTCATCACCTTTACCCTCAGCTTATTTAGCAAGGCAGTGGTCATCTTGGAGGTGTGTTTGGGGTCGTTATCATGTTGGAATACTGCCCTGCAGTCCAGTCTCCAAAGGGAGGGGATCATGCTCTGCTTCAGTATGTCAGTACATGTTGGCATTCATGGTTCCCTCAATAAAATGTAGCTCCCCAGTGCCAGCAGCACTCATGCAGCGCCAGACCATGACACTCCCACCACCATGCTTGAATGTAGGCAAGACACACTTGTCTTTGTACTCCTCACCTGGTTGCCGCCACACATGCTTGACACCATCTGAACCAAATAAGTTTATCTTGGTCTCATCGGACCACAGGACATGGTTCCAGTAATCCATGTCCTTAGTCTGCTTGTCTTCAGCAAACTGTTTGCAGGCTTTCTTATGCATCATCTTTAGAAGAGGCTTGATTCTGGGACGACTAAAACTAAATTGCCATTTTAGTCAAAAGACTTAAGGCCCGTACACACGATGCAAGTTTCGTTTGACGTTCTGTCATCCGAAATTCTTACCGTTAATATGCTCCTTTCGACAGCCGATTTTAATTTTTCATCAGACAAAAGATGGATGTGCAGGCTAGTAAATTTTTGTCATACGACAATGCAACGTCCGATTTTCGTTCCGCTAGTACGGAAAAAAAATCGTATGACTGAGACTACGCATGCTCAGAAACGAAAAAAAAAAGATGCAAAAATATTCAAAGCATTACGTCACTTCTGACGTTGAGTTCGCTCGTAAGAAAATTTTCGTATTCTTAGTACGATCTTCACTTTGGACATGAAGCAAGCATCCAAAATGGACGTTCTGTCATCCGAAAATCAGACTGCGTGTACGAGGCTTAAGACCCCATACACACTATTAGAGTTTCTGCAGATTTTTCTCTTCAGATTTACTAAAACCATGTAGTGTAAGGGCCTACAAATTAAAACTCCTATGGCTTGACCTCATATTATATGGTTTTGGTAAATCTGAAGACAAAAATCTGCGGAAAATCTAATAGTGTGTATGGGGTCTAAGACTAAAACTAAATTGAAATTTGACGTCAAAATTAATGCCCCATACAGAAAATCGTATGGAAAATACCGCTTTCAAAGCGATCGTACGATAATCGGATCGTCAGTACAGAGCTTTCGAGTGCCGATCATGACAGTTCATCCGATGTTTTCTGTCCGGACAAAATTTTTCTCGCATGGTGCCCGATCATACGATTTTTGTTTCATCAGTACAGCTGTCGTTCGAAATTGCAATACAGATACACTACAACACATCACATCGCTTCCGATTTTTTATTCTGTCCTGCGAGAATTTTCGTGGCTTTAGTACACTCTTCCGATTCAATCTGAGATTAGCATACAAAAAAAAAAACGATGATCATTGGCCCCATAATCTCATTGTGTGTACCGGGCATTACACTCAATACCATAAATAGTAAGATATTAGATTTTTCACTCCAGCTGTATATACTGAGTTTGGAAATTGTAGAGAGATTCTTAAATAATGCATTACAATTTAACTACACCCATTCGATTTTAGACGACTAAAATGAGTTTTAGTCGACTAAAATGTACTGGAGATTTACACACTATTTGATTATCTGCAGATATTTTCCATCAGATTTACCAAAATCATGTAGTGTAAGGGCCTGCCTAATTGCATACAAATTGAAACTCTTAAGGATTTACCTCATATTATATGGTTTTGGTAAATCTGAAGACAAAAATCTGCAGAAAATCTAATAGTGTGTATGGGGTCTTAGTCGACTAAAAACAACTAAAACTAAAACAATTGCAGAAGACTAAAATGAGACTAAAACTAAAATGCCATTTTAGTCCTAAGACATAATACACACCTTAAGAGTTTTTATTTGTATGCAATCAGGCAGGCCCTTACAATATATGGTTTTGGTAAATCTGAAGACAAAAATCTGCAGAAAATCATATAGTGTGTATGGGGTCTAAGACTAAAATTAAATTGAAATTTTCCTCCAAAATTAAAGCTGGGTACACATGATCAGATTATTGGACGAATTTTCATCCGTTTTTTTTTGGATGCTAGTCTGATATCGAATCTGAAGAGGTTACTAAACATCTGAAAATTCTCGTATGACAAAATGCAGCGCCAGAAGTGACGTAATGTGTTGAATAGTTTTGTGTTCTTTCATTTCGGAGCATGCGTAGTCTTGCTCTAGCGATTTTTTTCGGCCGAAAACTGTAATAATTAAAAGAAAATTGGACGTTGTGTTCAAAAATGACAAAAATTTTCGAGCCTGCACATCAAGTTTTTGTCGTCCGAAAATCCGGAATCGCCTGTCGAAAGCACCATACTAACGATCAGAAAATCGGCAGATCGTTCGCCGGACTAAATTTTTCTTCAGATTTTCTGTGTACGGGCCTTAGCACTGGTCTGTGGTACACTTTGTTGAAAAATTGGTGCATGTCCGGTTTTGTTGGGTTGCTTAAGGCAATGTACATTAACCACTTGCCAACCGCCTCGCGTACATTTACTGCTGCAGAGTGGCACGATCCCACGAATCGCCATTTATAAACGGCAGCTCGCTCATGCACGGCACACTCTGCAGTTGTGTGGCCCTGGGTCTGGCAGACTCGATTTCCACTGGCTTGCCGCGATTGTCTGGCAGAGAAGAAAAACAGGGAAAAGCCGATGTGAACATGGCGGTTCCCCGTTCTGTCAGGCATATGAGAGATCTACTGATTCCTGTCACTGGGATAAGTTAGATCTCTTATGCCCATGGTAGCCCAGCCCCCTCACAGTTAGAACACACCCAGGGAACACAGTTAACCCCTAGATCCCCCCTGCAGGTTAACCCCTTCACTGCCAGTGACATTTATACAGTAATCAGTGGATATTTAAATTTCTGATCACTGTATTAATGTCATTGGTCCCAAAAATGTGTCAAAAATGTCTGACATGCCCGCTGCAATATTACAGTCCCGATAAAAATCACAGATCGGTGCCATTACTAGTAAAAAAAAAAAATAGTAAAAGCGCCATAAATTAATTCACATGGTTTTTAAACGCTGCAACTTTTGCGCTAACCAATCAATATACGCCAATCACGGTTTATTTTTTTACCACAAATATGAGGAAGAATATATATCGGCCAAAACTGATGAATAAATGAACTGATAAATTTTAATTTTTTTTTGGGGATATGTATTATAGCAAAAAGTAAAAAATATTGTTTTTCTTTCAAAATTGTCGCTCTTTTTTTGTTTATAGCAGTGATCAAAAGTGACACAGAGGTGATCAAATACCACCAAAAGAAAGCTCTATTTGTGGGAAAAAAGGGTGTCAATTACTTATGGGTACAACGTCTCACGACCGCACAATTGTCAGTTAAAGCGTCGCAGTGCTGAATCGCATTTTATGCACGTGTGTTAGTGCAAAACACTGGTGTGAACAAGCCCTAAAGGATAGAGCCTTCACTGGGTTATTTCCTGTAGTCTAAAGCCACTTTCACACTAGTGGCCCAATTGGGTCCGTCTGTCAGTTTTTCAGGTGGACTGGATCGGACCCTCCAGTCTCCTCTATGGAGCAGCAGGTATGAACAGACGTGTCTGTTTACACCCACCGACATTCAATCCAATCCACAAAAAACAGATGGATTGGAATCTGTTCCCCATCCGTCTGGTGGGCCGGATCAGATGGCAGTCTGGTGTAAACGGACAGGTGGTCAATTTACATCTGACCGCCCATAGAGAAGAGTGGGCTGTGCCTGTTCTGCATAAGCGGAGCAGACATGGACCAGCCATCCACCTGCTCAGTGTGGATCAGTGGCATAGGCGTGCGTGGGGGGTGTGCCGAGTGTGCCTGGGCACACCCTAGTCACCCGAGTGCAGTGCAACACGCTGTGCGGCCGTTGGGTGCCTGGTGCTGGAACGCTCTCTGTTCCAACATCGCTACACCGGCACAGAAGGGAGATGCATGCAGAGTGGCAGTGGGAGCCGGGCGCTGGAACGCTCTCTGTGTACCAGCACCTGGCACAGGAAGGAGTACACTCCTCGACGGCTGGGTTTTACCATCGGAACCTCCAGTGCCGGCCTCTAGTGTCTCTATACACAAATCTCTCCCTGCTCTCCCTATACAACAGCGTGTGGAAAGGGCCTAAGGCTTAATGCACACGACCCTACAGGGGCCACGCTGTGTCTGGAGCCTGCCTAATCACCATCTCAGTTCTTGCCCTGCCATGTACAGCTGTCTACTGAGATGAATTAGAAAATGCAGTTGTTTGCATTAATGCACTGGGGTTTGCATAAAGCACCTGGCCATGCATAGACGTGTGCTCCATTACCAGCTATGGTGCATTTGCTTTATGCCACCCCCCCCCCCCCCATCTCATAACCATGTATGGCCGCATCTTCCAATTCATCTCCATGGGTGGCTGTATGGGGCCGTGGTTACACAGGCTCTGCACACTGTACGGCCATGTGCATGAAGCCAAAACTGTATAAAGAAACAATTAGATGCAATCAATCATAGTTCTCCGTTTAAAAGATACGGCAAAATAATTGCTACTATGAGCACAGAACTGATTTGGAGCATTGTGATACCGTCTGCAATCGCTCAACAACCACAAATTATACTTCAGTAACTAAAAATGAAATGTTCCAAAGCAAAGAATGGGATTTTAGTCGCTCAACTGCAAGATCAAAAATCACCTGTCACTCTAGTCTCAATCAGATCATTATGAGATCAATAATAATCATTAATTAATCATTGCTACATTCTACTTGTGTGAATCCCAGAGTCATGTGTTTCATTGTTTAGCACTTCATCGCTACCTAATTGCCAGCAATTTCAGTAATAAAATTGAGCTACTATAAAACTGTAGCTCAGCCAGCTGGTGAGTATATGCCAGAAGGGGGCAGAGTCAAACAGACATCTTTAGGACCACTGATGAAGCAGAAAAGCATGAAATGTGACATGTGGGGATAAGACTGTGGTCCAGGCTGCACACCCACTGAGTACCCCTTGTTCTTCACACTGCAAGGGAAGTGCTGGAAAGATAGAGAGTCGTGGAAGTCACATAAAAAGGCCTCTTTCACATGGGCATTCAGGGGATGGGTGGTGGTGTTAGAAAATGGCGTTTGAGCCGCAGTTTTACTACCCCCCAACCACCAACCTAAAGCCTACAATACAACCAGGAGTGGTCTGTTCACATGCCATAGATGAACATGGCATGTAGAGTTGACAGGTGGAATTGTCTGTCAAAGTCAATGGGGTCGTGCTGCAGTTTTGGCTCACGTTTGTGGTACACATTGAAAATTGTTCAGCAATAAAAAAAAAAGAAGCAGGATTGCCTCCTGAACACCTCACAGTGTCTGCTTTGTTGCACTCTGAAAAGCAATACACTGCAGATTGCCTTTTAAAAGGCCGTGCTGTGCATCTCGTGCTGTGTGTACAAGGCCTTACGTATACAGGAACCAAACAGGCACTTTGTACATTTTATTTTGTGTGTATATTAATTGTACAGTTCAGCTCCAGCCAAAGATATTTACTTTGTTTTGGATAGAGCAGATCAAGATTGTTTTTTTGACACTCAGGCTTTTGGAGGGGAGATTTCCCCACATTTCCTGCCAGAACAGGAAGTGATGGAAAATCTGCTCTATGGGCATAGCAGCTAGTATTTCAAAGAAATTTCCGCAATGTCAGCCTACATATTTTCTAATTGCGGGCTTGCTTTAAAGTGACCTTTTCAGTAGCTCCAGAAGTCTACATAGGATAACCCTTGATGTGTCACAATGCACAGCAAGTGTAACAGTAAGGCCTCATGCACGGCAGGCATCTGTTTACCCCCTTTGAACGCCAGAACAGCTAGCACAGCGTTTCTCAAGTCCAGTCCTCAAGGTGCGCCAACAGGTCATGTTTTCAGGATTTCCCTCAGATGAAACAGCTGTGATAATTACTAAGGCAGTGAAACTGATCAAATCACTTGTGCAAAATAGTGGCAAGCCTGAAAACATGACCTGTTGGGGGTCTTTGAGGACTGGAGTTGAGAAACACTGACCTAGCAGGAGAAAGCAGCTTTAAAAAAAAACTTGTAAAAGCCATGTATTGCACATATGACGTGCCAAGCGTTTCAGTATTAAAGGATTCCATTGGCCAGAATATTAATTCATTCTGGCTACTGGAATGCATTAACTCTCAAATGCAATATGCAGCTTACGCTGATGATATACTATTTTTCATCCAACAACCTAGAATATCTTTATCAAATTTAATGTCAGCTTTCCGTATTTTTCAAACACTCTCTAATTTTAAAATAAATTTAACCAAATCAGAAATACTAAACATCAACGTCTCTCCAACAGATGCTAACCATTTAAAACCTCTTTTTCCTTTCCATTAGCAGCCTACATATTTGAAATATTTAGGGATTTTCCTCACACCTCATCTACACTCTCTCTTTAACCACAACTATATACCACTATTGAATAGTATAAAATCAGACCTTAGATGCTGGTCTACCCTCTCCCACTCATGGCTGGGAAAAGTAAACATAATAAAAATGAATATTTTACCCCGAGTTCCTTTCACCTTCCAAATGCTACCATTGGGTGTGCCCATAGGTTTCTTTTCTACACTACAAACCATGGTCTCCTGGTATATCTGGAAAAATAAACACCCCAGACTATCCAGGTTGATTCTCTTCTGCTCTAAGTGTAAGGGCGGCCTTGCACTTCCAAATTTCAAAAGCTATTACCATGCAATTGCACTGTCACGCATATCAGACTGGAAATATGCAAAGAACGTGAAGCTTTGGGTGCAATTAGAGCAGTCATTATGTAACGCGGATTTATTCGCATTTCCATGGATTCCCTGCTCCTCAAGAGCTTTATCTTCAGACACCTCGCCACTTACCACATCTACTCTGGATATTTGGGACTCTCTCCATCAAAAATATCAATGACCTTATAACTCTCCCATGATGCCACTTTTACAACATAACTACTTTCAAAAACTGGTCCCTGGGAAATCCACTCCTGCTACACCATGTCCTATGCGCTAAAGCACTCAAGCCATTAGAAGACATTGTGGATACAAACTACATCACGCCCATGGTCCACTGGAGACACAACCAACTACAACGCTTTGTAAAATCTCTGCTTCGCCCACTACGAGACTTACAAGAACGATCTCCAATTGAATCCTTATTCAATTATAAAGATCCTCCAACCCACTGTGTGTCACAGTCATACAAAGCCCTCCTAGAGGTTCAAAACCCCCAGTACCCAGATTACATCACCAAATGGGAATCGGGTCTCCAATCCCATCTCTCGGATGATCAAAAAGACAAAATACTAAAACTCACTCATGTATCTTCACTGTTCTCCAAGATGTCAGAAGCAAATTACAAATTGCTCACCAGGTGGCATACTCCTGCCAAATTACACTCCATGTTCCCTCCCAGTTCCCCGTTGTGTTGGAGGAACTGCGGGAACATAGCTACTCATGCTCGCATCTGGTGGTCATGCCCTGCTATCCACACCTTTTGGACAGCCATCCTTGACATTATAAATCAGATAACGGGCTCCCCTCCTCCCAATGACCCTTGGTCTGTACTCTTCCATAACAGGGTGGAACCAGTTGGATCGTACAAAAGACCTTTCACCCCACATCTGCTTAATACAGCCAAAGCTCTCATCCCAGCACTCTGGGGTCAGCAGACAATCCCTTCTCTAAAGAGCTGGTTACACAAAGTGGGTGAGGTCTGTCTCATGGAGGAGCTTACCCATATAGCTAAAGGCGACACCAAGCGTCACAATGGCTGGAGTTCACTATCACTTCTACTACACTTCTACTGTACTCATCCTTGAAAGCCACATAGGCCTGGCCATAACCATAACCTAGGCTAATGTCTCTTCTGGGTTTTTGTATAGATTTAACCTGTTATGAATTATGTACATGGGCCCCGAACACGATCCCTTACCCACCAGCAGTCCCTCCCTTCATCCCCCTCACCCCCCCCCCCTTTTTTTCCTTCTCTTCTCCCCTCTTTTTTCTTACCTTTTCTTTTGCTAATTTCTCCTCCATACTGTTTTCCTTTAAATTTTTGATATACCTAATAGCTTACTTGATTATGTCATTTTTGCCCTCTTTTATGTATGTCCAGGCTCAGGCCCCCCTGATATAATTGTAATTGTCTCGTTAACATTTTTTCTTTTCCGGAAAACTCTGCCCTGATTGCCTTGGACACCAAACGTTTGTCCCTATACCTGTATGTTTAAATCTTCAAGCATTACTTGAACTGTTCCTGTATAATATTCTGTTTGCTTCATCTTTCAATAAACAGATATTAAACAAAAAAACTCTCAAATACACCTAAACTAAGGTTGCCACCTCATCCCTTTAAACCCAAACACATCTGACAACCTGTGTAATTAAGTTGTGTTTGGTTTTAAAGGGATGAGGTGGCAACCCTAACCTAAATGCATCTAGCATTTAGATGCTTTTACACTACACGCGTTTCGGTGCATTCAGTGGTTTTCTCTGTTCTTCGGCTCTTCTCTGTTTGTGCCTTTGGTGGTTTTTTTTTCAGCCTGTAAACGATCTTCTTCTAATACACCTGTAAATGCATATGTATGCATTAACACATAGAGGTGTTTTTACAGGCTGAAGAAAAGCCACACGCCTGTAAAAGCGGCACATTTTTAAGCCCAGCGTGCACGAGACCTAAAAAATAAAAATTTCAGTCAATAGGCTCTTAGGGTCGGCCTAAAAAATTGTATTTTAGGGGAATGATATCATAGTCTGCTGCAGGCAGAATGAAGCATTTCCTCAGTCCTTCCTTCTTTTGCAATTATACTGTTTAGTGCAGGTTCTGCCAAGTCATTAAAAGGCGAACCATGAGTACCGCTAACCCTACTTTTGTGCAGAAGCTGCAAGCAGAAAGTAAGCACTATGCACTCCAGCTATGTATTGCTTTGTATCATTTAGGGCATTTTTAAATACATGCAGTAGAAGAGCCTGAATCTGTTTCGATATTCGCATCCTATAATCCCCTGCAGAGTAGCACTTAAGACTGGAAGAGGGAGGGGCAGTACTCTCAGCTAAAAGGTCTCTTTTGCTTTACAAACTACTTACATGGACACATGTAGAAACATGTTAATGGGAGAAAAATGCAGACCTATTTCATACGCAGTAAACCCATGACAGCCCTATGGCAAGGCCAGGTGGTTGATACCCAAGTTGGAAGAACGGTACATAGAGTTCAGGGGATGGTGGAACAAATAATATTGGGTCGAGTTGCAGGTTTTACAGATAACAAACCCGAATTAGCAACCACTAGCACTAGTGTGTGGCTGTAGAAACTGCAGCAAAACACTTGGCGTAACAGTTCCAGTAAAAACAGTGACACTGGCAGGGCAGGTGCAGGAATGAAGGTGTTGGTAATCCTAGCAATGCTAGCGGTACTAGGGTATATCTTCAGCGTCAAGGCTATCACATGGTACCAGGGCAGCATCATAGGGTGTGACTGACAGACAGTGTGGTGGTAAAAGTGGTGCAGTACTGAAGCCCACAGGAAAGTCCCTAATCTGTCCTTCCTTTTCTCTAAGTTAATTCACTATCTCTAGCAAGTGGGGTTCCTTTCCCCAACCTAGCCACTCGCAACTGCATGTCAAATGTAGTGGGACACTGATATTTATTAGCACCGCCCACACTAAAGATGGCTGCCGAGGTCGCCCAGTGTTGCAGTGTGCAATTTGGACCACTGTTCACCTTGTAACACCTATGGAGTCTGCAGAAGAACTATGTTCCTTCCACCCTCCACTCCATTTATACAGTGGCCCAACAATACAGTGCCACCTACAGAATGGAGGGTAAACTGCACCTGCCTACAGCCTAATTACTGGATTGGCCCAAGCTGTAATCTTTCATGACAGTGTAGCTTGCAGGGAAGTTCAGGGTCTGCTGTCTAGTATAGTTGTGTAAATCACATAGCCGGCTGAACATGGAGAGCACAGGACTCCTTCCCTTTCATGTCATAGCACTGGTGCTCAGTGATTGGATGCTCAGTCACCAAGCGATGTCACATGGAAGAAGGGAGTCCTAAGCCCTCTGTAGGCTTCATGTCCATACTTGGAGCCAGCATAGGCCTTCCTTCATTCCCAGTGGCTAAACCACACAGTGGAGGAGCAAAAGGAAGGTGAGTATGTGCAAGATGATATTAAAATTATATTAAAGCTTCAGATTTTTTTTACATTAAAATAAGAAACATGTTTTACTTATCTGCTCTGTGCAGTGGTTTTGCACAGAGCAGCCCTGATCCTCTTCTTCTCTGGTATCCCGCTGGCGCTCCTGGCCCCTCCTTCCTTTATGGGGTCACCCAGGCAGGCTCACTCCTGAATCTGTGCATTCACACATAGAGCTGTGGCTTGACCCTGCCCCTCTCTCTTCTCATTGGCTCACTGGCTGTGATTGACAGGAGGAGAGTCCCCGGAGAGCCGAGGCTCTCATGCACAGCGCTGGAGGAAGATCGGGCTTAGGCGAGCATTAAGGGAGCTGGGAGGGCTGCTGCACAGAGAAGGTTTTTTACCTTCATTCACAGAATGCATGAAGGTAAAAAAAAAGTTAGAACCACTTTAATTGAACCTGTTGCTTAGTTGTGAATGGCCAAAGCACAATTTACCCTTAAATACCTTTCAAGCAAATTCTGGCTCCTGTCTGATATCAATGAGCAGTTCTACCTGGTGAGAGCCACGGGAATGGGCTGGGATCTGTGATTGAGTTGAGGCAGCTAGTCAGTGCCCACACAAATCTCAAATTGTGACCAAGAAAGGCACTCAAAGCCTGCAGGGAACTAGAGGGAGATGCTTATTATAATTATATAATTATAAAATGTTCCTAGTTTGGAGAAAGCAGACAAGTAAGGTTAAGCTGTTAGTTTAAGAGATTTGTCCTGATGACCAGACCAGATAACAATAAAAACATATTAGAAGGAGGTTTTGGGAACTTGATCGTTGTTTCTATTAGCTGATCCAGTTCTGTTCTGTTTGGTAAATGAAAAATTATCTTTTTAAGCAACTCAGCAAGGGTGTATTGGGCATCAGTCAGCACATGCCTCATGTAAGATTTGTGTTTGATGAGGAAAGCACCAGACATGTTTTGTCGAGTCTAGTAATTTGATTAAAAGCAATATTTAGTAAAAAACCCAAGCAATTTTAGGGGTTCAAAAGGTCCCTCTTAATTAGAGTTTGAAAAAATTGGGCGAAGAAGAACTGATGCTTGACTAGGTAAATATGGAGTGATCTTAAAGGGAGGTTTGGTGACATACAGTACAATCAGAAGGATCTGCTCCAGAGATGAGTTTAGGTTGCCTAAGTATCAGCTCCTCCTTTCCCAATTTTTCCAAGCTCCGTAGAAGAGAACCCCAAAAGCATTGTATTTTTACTGAATGTTACTTTCAATAAAATTAATTTCTGGACTTAGCAACATATGTCTGGTTCCCCATCATGCACCATGAATACAACATAAAAATCTGTCTAGGTTTCCAACCTTTCCCCAGCCATTCAAAATGCAGGGAAAATATTTGACTTGAGTTGGACTTCAAAGTAGAACTTAGAAAGTAGGAAAAAAGTGGTAATCTTCTTTTACCATCTCCGTGCTCCAGCAGTGCACTGTCCTCAACTTTCACCTTGACCTAGGGGCGCTAGTCATTCTAAGGACAGAACAACACTCATTCTGCCTTTTTTCTGTGGGCTCATAACACTCGGGACTAAATAGCACTTATACACTAGTAGCGCAAGAGCGCCACTTAGACCTGGAAGAATGCTCGTCCCCTGCTGATGTTGGAGGAAGAAGAAGTCCTGGTGATATCACAGGACTGGCAAGAAGACTGCATTAAAAAAAGGGATTTTATTAAAACTTACCGTAAAATCCTTTTCTCTGAGTTCACTGACAGACGCAGCCCTCTTTGACATGTGGGTTATATGCACATCCTACTAGGAGTTAACTAGGCAAAAAGAAAGAAAGCAAGCTGGCCCCTCCCAGGGGGCCGTCCTCTCTCTCCCATATAACCCCCCTGCTCTGCTTAGCATATCAGTTTTAATATGCCTAGTGCAAGGAGTTGACCTGGCTCCCTTATGGGACCTGCGGTTTATATTTTTTGCTACCGCTTTTTTATTTTTTTCAAGCTATCTGATGAAGACTGCTACCAAGAAGCCGGCTGGGGCATAGAGGATAACTAGAATCCTGAACTTTCCCCAGCACGGCCGACCGATACGAGCTAGTCCTAAGCCTTGGCGGGACCCGCCGCATCGTGCCCGTTCCGTGCGGGCGGCCAGTGGGTGACCCCCACTTACACCCGGTGACCGGACTCGGTGCCTGTCCAGGGGCTTTGGCCTGCAGCATCCCTTTCCGGATGGGGAGGAAGGTCTGCGACCGGGTGGCTACCCGCTACGCCCGTTGGAGTGGTGAGTGTCCCCCTCTTCCCCCCCTAGGGGTGCGGAGGGGGGGCTGGGCGTACTTTAGCGATTTTTTGGCCGGCCGGTGGAGGGTGGTCGCTGGGCTAGTGTCCTCCTGGGTGTCCTCGTCCCCCTCCCTTACCTCCCTCCCCACCCACCCCACTCCGCACCCCGTTTAAAAACGCATCTGTGCCTTAAAAAAGGTATGTATAAGGTTTAAAAAAATAAAAAAGCTAGGGTGACCTTCGGGTTTAACATGTGTAGCACCTCTTGCTGCCCAGAGGCATGGTGGTAACCCCCAAAGACAGGGTGTGCTGGCATTTTACCTCAGGGTGCAGATTACTTAAGTCAGCCTATTTCAACCAGAATGGCCAGGCACCCTGGGGTACCTTGAGGTTCCTTCAGGGGTTCCTTGGCAAAATGCCTAAAAATTGCCCAAAAAATCAGCCAGCATGTGGATGAAGGTTGCCTTGTAGTTATACAAAGTCACAGGTTTTCATTGTGCACCAATGATGGCGTCTTCAGTTCATAAGGAGGTTGTCAGTCATCTGCATAGCATCCTTGTTTGACCCTCCCCTGCCCCTCTCCATCAGGGGTGGGGTCACTGAGTGTTAGTTGAGTGATGAAGAAACTGACTAACTGTGTAACTGACTAACTATGTAACTATGTACCACTTTGCAAAAGTGTATTTGCTTTGGAAGAATAAATCACCTCTAACATTGGGTGCCCTACTCGGACTTGTGGATGTTGCTGCATTATGTAAAACTATTAGAATAGTTATGTGACACTATTAGAATAGTTTTTACATTTTAGAATGGGATGCCTCGAGACTGTCCATAATTTTTAAAGGGTGCCTCAGGATTTCCATCATTTTTAAAGGGTGCCTTGACTGAAAAAAAGATTGAGAAACACTGACTTAAGCAGTAGTGGGATGTAAACAGATGGGCGCCAGTCACTGTAAGGTACAAACAAATAAGGATTTATTGACTCTCACGTAAAACTTCTGGGAGAGAGGGGTAGGGAGTTCAAAACACCCGTTAAGGGCATGCAGACTCAATAGCACAAAAAAGAACAGACACCGGTACAGAAAAGAGCCCTTAAAGTGGCACTAAAGTGGAGAAATGGAAAAAAAAGATTTCCCGCTGCAAGGCAGCATGATAATGTGCTAGTATGTGTTGCATACTAGCACATTATGAGAGACTTACCTTAAAACGAAGCCCTCCTGCGACACTCTGTCACTGCTGACAGGGCTTCCATGTTCACCCGGTCTTCCTTCTGGGTTTGCGGTCTCTGGTCTCTTGAATGTGCGTGTGCGTGGGTGTCACGGCCATGGCACAGAGCTCTGAAAGGATAGCACAAGTATGCCATCCCTTCAGAGCACAGGCGCAGGTGATGTCACTGACTGCTGCTCACTGGAATATCTTCTAAATAGTGCACATAAAGGTGGTATTCATTTTACCTACAGGTACGCTTTATTATAAGATTACCTGTAGGTAAAAGTACTAGAAAAGGGTTTACTACCACTTTAAGCCTATTTCCAGTAATCTTCACTTTCTTAATAGTAGCCGTCTCCATTAGTGACCAAATCTTTCCATGACAACAGCAGTAGTCTCCATGATCCCATCTTGGTGCTTTCCCAGGCTCCCCGCGAGTTCCTAACACAGGCAGGGTCATCTTAATAGCGTCATGGGCCCCTGGGCAAAGTAATGCACTGGGGCCCCTACCAGGCTGCACCAAATTTATGCATTCAAGAATTAAAGTATAAATAGCTCATAGAATTAAACATATATTTATTAGTGCTTTCAATAAAATCAATTTTAAACAATAAAAACATGCCATAAATAAAAGACTAAAACAACACAAAGGGCAGAGTATAGGGGGAAGGGGGATCAGGAGGGCAAGATTCTGGGATCAGGAGGGCAAATTACAGGTTCCGGGACACTGACAATCCTGGGAAAGCTTAGTAAAAAGCGTGACTATCCCAGCAGATCCGGGACAGTTGGCAAGTATGATGTAATGTAAGATTTTCATGGGGCCCCTACGGACTTGGGGCCCCTGGGCAGTGCCCAAGGGTGCCCTTGCATTAAGACAGCCCTGAACACAGGACCTCTAGTGGCAGAGTGACTTCTGGTACTTCCATCTCAGGCATCATCTGTTCCTCTCTAGTCCTCAGTCAGACTCAAAAACCACAGAGCCTCAAGCATCCAGACCAACAGACATTTTCTGCTCCAAGCACATGTACAGGCCTCAGGCTTCAGGCCTAATCACTCAGCTGCTCCTCACACACCCACCCCAGGAAAGAGCCTGGGTGGAAGAGGAGAGATCACTCGGCCCTCCCCAAATATTACCACTCCCCCAGCATGCACTAGTGGCCATAAACCTCCTACAGGTTGGCTAGGTGGAAGTATGACTATTCATTACAGTTTTACTGTAGTTTTTCATACTAATGCCAGAGGTACCAGTGACACCTACTGGCAGAATATGAAGACTACAGCTCCAATGAATTTAGGGGAAAAACCAAATGAACAAGTAGATTAGAAATCAGAAAAGGTGTCAACCACACCAAAGAACTAATTTTTACAAGTAGCCCCTGTTTAGGACAGGGTGGCTATACATGCCCAGAGTTAAAGAGCCAAGTTACACATCATGCTGTGTTTTAATGTCCATTGTGTTTAGGTAGCCCATTCGTTTCTAGCAGTGCACTGCATGTGAGTTGGCAAGGAGCATTAGGGTGCCATTCCGAATGTTATTTGCTATGCCACGAGTTGCATTACTGTAATAGTGTGAATGAGCGCTAAATATTAAGAAAACAGTATCCTGGTACATTGTAGAAGCAATCTAGAGTATCAGTAGCAGAATAAAACACCACAATGGTATACAGTTACTTCTAAGAAAACAGAAGACTGACACACAATACTTGGGAGCCACAGGCTAGAAGACATCCACTGGGTTGTACACAGTTACTACAAAGAGAGCTGGTCGGCAGGATAACTGAACCAGATGCTAGGAAAGCAAAGGCCTCCTACTCAGTGTTTATATGCAGTGCCATTATACTGCAATACCATAGTTATCATTTTCCAATAATCTACAGGGATGCTTTACTGCTAAGACATGCTACAACCGTCATGAACAAAAATATTCCAGACTAAAGCCTCGTACACACGGGACGATGATCGTATACAACAGGTCGTATGAACGACCGTTGTATGCGAAATTGATCGTTCGTATGCGCGATTAGAACAGCCGACATATGACGGTCGTACAAGGGGAGTTGTATGAGCAGACTAGAAAACTTGGTTGTACCAACAAGCGGTCATACGACCGTTGTATCGTGTGTACAGAGCAGTTGGTACAACAAGTTGTATTGTGCAAAACACGCATGCTCGGAAGTCAGGAACGGCCGGATGCTAATTACATGCACCTGAACGTTCTTTCTGTGCTCGTACGATCGTGTAGTGCAGTCAGTATGCAAGTTACATTATCCAACATACGATCTGAGACGATCGTAAGTACGATCGTCGTCTCGTGTGTACGAGGCTTAATATAGACCTCTACCTCTACAATTTTATCACAACCGCTGAATAGGTTTAAAGAAACACCTGTCTTAAAAAAAGAATCCAGTCTGCCATTGCTAACCTCTTCATCTAAAAATACGTCTGGTCTTCATGCTGGTCCTCGTTCATGGCCAGAAGTTCTATTTAAAGCAATAAGAGGCTAACAGCTATTCATGGCCATTTGCATCCACAGGTAATCGTTGTATGACTGATTACATCAGAATGACCTTGCTAAGTAATCGCAGTCTGCCCCATTTCCCCCATTTGTGAGTGGGAATGCTGGTAAGGACTTGCATTTCATACAGTACATTAATAGTAAGGGGTCAGTCCAGACAACAGTTTCAATTTAGTTATAAGTGGAGATTGTTGGGCAAAAGACTGATAGTAAAGTTATAATTTAGTTACAGGTGGAGACTGGTGGGCTTCTTCCTATATGTCTTGAGTGCTCCAACAACAAAATCTCCCTGCCATAATTCCTAACCATAGGTGTGCGCACATAGGGTGGCATGTGTGCCTGGGCACACCCTAATCACCCTGTACTGTGCTGATTACCCCTGCTGCCTGGCTCCAGAGAAAGGGACGGGGGAATCTCTGTCTTCAGTCCCTTTATCTGTCTCAAAAGTGAGACATCAGGGGTCTGTTTAGACCCCTGATATTTCCTCAAAGGCCCCCAGCAGGGCTCCTAAATAAAATAATAAAATATAATATTGTAAAAAATAATAAAAAAAAATGTAAAATAAATAAATAAAATGAAATAAAAATAAACTACTGACACTGATCTCTGCCCTTCTGACATGTACACACACACACACACACTCATGTTTGCGCTTTGTGGTGCACACCCTAATAGGCCGCGCACACCTATGTTCCTAACTCTGCTCCCATCCACATGGGAGTTTTTGGTGTTCCTGCTCACTTTTGTGTCTTGCATTTACCATAATATAAAAATCCAACAAGAGTAGTAGGACTCTCTCCTAGTGGCCATGGTAGGTGTGCAGACTCAGGAACCCAAATCTCACCAATAAAGGCACTAAGGCTATAGAGATTGCCAAAAACCAAAAATATATATTTTTGAAGGATCGACCCTGAGAGTCAAACAGAAAACAATATTGTTAAGCCAACCAGGGACATGGCAGCAGTCGCGCAATCTAACTGCCACTCAGTAGTGGCATAGAGCAAAGTTCCTGCACAGGCAGTTCAACTAAGCGAACATAGTCCCATTGGGCCAGCAGAATGAATACTGGGTGATATCTTTTTCATAGATTAGGTGACTTGGAGTAGCGGTGTAGGTCTGTGATTGCCCATAGACTTACGATTTGCAGGCACATTTTTTCTATGTAATTGAGTTTTACAGGGAAAATACTCACCTGGTTTACAGCACCACTGAGTAAAGAGTGTCAACCATTAAACCCTAACTAGATGACATTTTGTTTCCTGTGTAAATGCTGTTGACAACATATTTTTTACTCCTTTTTCCCTGGGTACTGCTGATCTCCACCAGCCCTTTTTCAGCCACTTCATTCTCAAGCTGGCCATTCATGGATGGTCCCTGCTGAAACGGCCAAATTTCAATCCATGCATGGGCACTGTGTTTGTACAGAAGTCAATTTACTGTTCAACTTCTGTACATCCACCCTGTCGGATTTTCCCTGTTCAATCAGCACAACAGGCTATAGACTGTCAGACAAGGAACAAGATATAGTCATTTCCAGCGCTAGGTGTGCGCGCCTTCCTTTGCCTTGTTTTATAGACTGTCAGAATGCAATGATGCAGCGCAGAGGATTCCCCCATCCACCTCAAATGTATTTCATGGGGGAATCGGTTCAGTTTTTTCATTCAACCTGCTGGTTGAACAAAAAAACTGACTAATGCATGGGTTACCTTACATGCACTTGCTCCAGCTACACATTATTGCTCTGAGCTTGCTTCCTGATAGTTATTACAGGGAACCATGCCCATGCAATGTGTGACACAACAGCTGCTTGTAGTTTCCAATAGGGGTGCATGTGACAGAGTGACAGTTGTCACCCCTTAACAGGAAGTGCCTGAACAAGAACGTTCATAGCAGGATTACTAGTTATAGCTTTAATATAAACTGAAGTTTAAAATAAATTGAACACAGCTTTTGGCGTTTCATTTACATTTTAAAGGATTTTAATGATTTGATTTGGAGCTTTGTTAACTCAGAGAAGATACTAAGCTTCTAAACAGTGTTTCTGAGCCAAGAGCTGGACATATATTTTTCTTGTACAAACCTGGACAGAGCCTGAGCACATATCAGCATAATACACAGAAGATACCAGGCACAATATTGTATTGAAATCAATGCCGATAGAGTACAATATTGGGGGTACAGTGTTGGCCAGAACTAGATAGCCGTAACTAAAGTTATGTTATAACACGGACCATAGAAGACACATAATACGACTATACACGAGTCCGAGACAGGTCCAAACATGTTCTTTTTATATACAGGTCGAGAACCGAGTCTTTGTGACAAATCTTCGAATCATAGAAGAGACTCAATTGTTTCGAGGTTTAGTTTAGTAATTTTAGGAAATTTTACATTTACTTTGCGGTTTTCGACACAAGTTAAATAAAATTTGAAGTCAAATATAATTTCGATATTGATCATTAGGACGATACTTGCAAGAACAAGTCCGTGAAGGACAATTCCCCACTGTTGACAGTGAGACAGTGTACGTGGGGATAACC
>BLSH010446752.1:907912-921502 GCA_018402905.1 Glandirana rugosa | reverse complement strand
TATATATATATATATATATATATATATATATATATATATATATATACAGTATCTCACAAAGTGAGTACACCCCTCACATTTTTGTAAATATTTTATTCTATCTTTTCATGTGACAACACTGAAGAAATGACACTTTGCTACAATATAATGTAGTGAGTGTACAGCTTGTATAACAGTGTAAATTTGCTGTCCCCACAAAATAACTCACAGTCATTAATGTCTAAACCGCTGACAACAAAAGTGAGTGCACCCCTAAGTGAAAATGTCCAAATTTGGCCCAAAGTGTCAACATTTTGTGTGGCCACCTCTTCCACTCCTCCTGGTGGATGTTAGCGATCTTGCGCTCCTCCGCCTTCCGTTTGAGGATGCCCCACAGATACTCAATAGGGTTTAGGTCTGAAGACATAATTGGCCAGTCCATCACCTTTACCCTCAGCTTCTTTAGCAAGGCAGTGGTCATCTTGGAGGTGTGTTTGGGGTCATTATCATGTTGAAATACTAAGTCCAAAAACAAAGCTAAACCGCTCCAGGTGGAAGCAATTACCATTTCACTTCTTGGGTGCAAGTCCAATCCGTGATCTGTCCAGGTAACCAGGCTAGCAAGGAAGGTTGACAGCACTCCCAGATGTGAAGTGTAAAATCAGCTTTATTGAGGATAAAATTCCATATGTAAATCCGTCAAATCAATGTCCAAGAACATGACAGAACAAAGAATGCAGATAGGCAAAGGATTAACGCGTTTCACTAACTTCCATTCGCTTAATCATAATCTAACCAAGACCGATAATGATGACACTTATAAAGCATATATGCAGCTAAAAGTAGCCGGAACTTGATTGTGCCATATAATCCTTTAGTGTGGAGCATTCTGCTAGTATGCAAAAAGAAAAACCACCAGACTCTACAACACATATATATAAAATCAATATAGACATAGTTAAATTGTAGAAAGAAAAAAGGGAAACAAAACACTCTCTTCATGCAAAAAATCAAAAGACTATATCCTCACAAATAATACAGAAAAAAATGGAAAAACCATTTTAGACCTAAACCACTAGTGAACAAAATCAAACGTTCAATAACTGTGAAAACAAATAAAGGAAAATGAATCTAATCAGAAATCCAGAGGACCCATAAATATGTACTGTTTAGTCAATCTAAATCACTGGATATAATATACTCACCAGCTGGTGGTAAATGTAAAAAATTATAAAGAGCAGCCGTACCTGTCAAGAACTGGGATGTCACTGGGTATCCATGGTCCCGGGCATGCACCGGCTATTGCCTGCGAACATGAAACCACAAAATAATCTCAGTAGAACCCTTGTATATACAGTGTCGCATCCCATATCACAAGTAAATTCTAGTGACATTGGAGAACAACCTGAACAGCAAGAAAAGGGGAGAGAAAAGAGAAAAAAAAAATAAAAAACACCAGTCAATTTTCATAATAATGAGTGACATTCCACTCAAAATTCAGGCCCTTCGGTTTCCTACTTTGTAATTTGTAGATCCACAAAAACCTCTCTTTTACAGGAGAAACAAATCACCCCCTCTCTTAGGAACCCTAACTTTTTTGATCACCTGTACTTGAACCAGTGACAAATTTCCCCCATGCATGAGATTAAACTGGTGAGCTACAGCCGTTGATTTATTCCCTTTAATGTCCATTAGGTGCTCACAAAATCTATCTCTCAACCTGCAGGTGGTCAACCATGGGTTGGTGGGAGAGGTCCCACATCTTTGGAGATGGTAACCCTTTTAGAAGTCAGATTGTCAGGTACTATAGGTATATGAACGATCTGAATTTTGTGTGCCATAAAGATCTCAATTTTGATTCTTTTTTACTTTTTTGAATGACAACTCTTGTAATCTATGCTTCACTGATTGTACAATCATTTTTTTGGATGTACAGCTGGGATATAGGAAGGAGAGGGTGTCCTGCCATGTATATAGAAAGATGCTGGCAGGCAATAGCCTCCTACATGCAAGTTCCAGGCATCCCCATTATACAATCAAAAATATCTTGGTAGGACAGTTCCTCAGACTACGCCATATTTGTAGTGAACAATTGGTGTTTGAAGAGGAATCCTCTAAATTATATGATTTTTTTGGCAAGGGGTTATCCTAAATGGTCATTGGACAGAGCAGTTTCTATAGCCTCTAAAAAGGATAGAAAGGATCTACTAGTTACAAATCGCAATTGGAAAACCATGATCCACATGGATGGGACTTTGAATGAGGTCTGAATCCCGTACGGAACAGCACCTCCATCCCTGTTTGCCTATTAAAAAGGAAAGGAGATTGGGACTTTAAATGAGGCTGGATGGTGAAAGTTGCATTGAAACAAAGATCACTTTAATTTGGATCAAAATACAGCATTTACAGCAATACATATTCAACAACATGGCACATGGATAATTATGACAGATACAAATGATTTTGAGTAGTTGCGATAGATAACAGATACAATGTAGTCATCACTTAAAGGGCTCTACGCGTTTCGTGACCCATGTCACTCGTCAGGAGCCAAAAAGACATATATCAAGTTGTATCTGTAGAAGCAAAAATTGTATAACTATAAAAATTTGGTCAACCGTAAAAAATTATTAAATAGTTGTAATAACCACAACAACAAGGGCACCTACCCTGACAATCACGCTAGCCTGGACGCCCACCCGCACACTCAGATGTGGACACCAGGGGCCCGGGGCCCGGCAAACACACCACTCCGGGAGCTGAGGGGGCAGGTACCCATGGCCTGCAATACAACACAAAGGAAACCTCAAGAAGTGAAAATAGGTGAATAGGGTTCCACCACCATAGTGGATTGAAATAGGAGTGCTGGACAAGGACGCGTGACAAGGGAGGGGAGGGCCGTGCAGGAGAAAGTGATGGGTGGTGTGTGGAAGAGGGAAGGAGACTTACCGTGGGGAAATGGGGGAATGTGTGGAAGAAAGTAAAAAAGCTGTGCCAGGAAGTGAGGAAAGGCTGGAAGTGAGGAGAGGCTCCTTTGTGTAGATGCAGGACCGCCCCCAACATCACGTGGGCGTCCCAGGACAGAGGAAATGGCACCAACACCCGGGCAGCCATAGGCTGCCCCGCGATGTGATAGCCGATCCCCTCAAAGGACGCCAGATGAAACCACACCTGCCGGAGCACGGCGTCAGCCAGACGCCGCCGACCCGGCCATGGAGCGTGACGTCGATGCGTGGTCGGAGGCACCGCCTCCTTCCCCATGCGTGCGAACAGGCAGAGGAGGAGGGGGGGGCCCAAGCACGCATCGCAGCTCCCGGAAGTGGCGGGGACACCAGGACATCGGGACCCCCGATGCACCCCAGAGCGAGGGGGTGCCGCACCAAGGCCCATGGGTGCCAAGGGGGAACCCTATTCTTTTGCTGTGGGTCTATAGGGATTATGGCTGAAAAAATATGGTAGAATAGTAATATAATATTATTTTAAAATTGATGAATATGAATTAAATATTAAATATTAACATACCCCTTTAACCCTGACTGGCTCAATGAGTGTGTTAGACTCATGTATGCATGTTTTGCATGAGCACAGGGGGGTATAAATTAATAAACCGTCAGCCTCCATCCCTGTTGCAAATTGCAATTGGAAAACCATGATCCACATGGATGGGACTTTGAATGAGGTCTGAATCCCGTACGGAACAGCACCTCCATCCCTGTTTACCTATTAAAAAGGAAAGGAGATTGGGACTTTAAATGAGGCTGGACGGTGAAAGTTGCATTGAAACAAAGATCACTTTAATTTGGATCAAAATACAGCATTTACAGCAATACATATTCAACAACATGGCACATGGATAATTATGACAGATACAAATGATTTTGAGTAGTTGCGATAGATAACAGATACAATGTAGTCATCACTTAAAGGACTCTACGCGTTTCGTGACCCGTGTCACTCGTCAGGAGCCAAAAAGACATATATCAAGTTGTATCTGTAGAAGCAAAAATTGTATAACTATAAAAATTTGGTCAACCGTAAAATAGTTGTAATAACCACAACAACAAGGGCACCTACCCTGACAATCACGCTAGCCTGGACGCCCACCCGCACACTCAGACGTGGACACCAGGGGCCCGGGGCCCGGCAAACATGTGATGTTGGGGGCGGTCCTGCGTCTACACAAAGGAGCCTCTCCTCATTTCCAGCCTTTCCTCACTTTCTGGCACAGGATGATGACTACATTGTATCTGTTATCTATCGCAACTACTCAAAATCATTTGTATCTGTCATAATTATCCATGTGCCATGTTGTTGAATATGTATTGCTGTAAATGCTGTATTTTGATCCAAATTAAAGTGATCTTTGTTTCAATGCAACTTTCACCGTCCAGCCTCATTTAAAGTCCCAATCTCCTTTCCTTTTTAATAGGATCTACTAGTTAGGTCCAGTAAAAATCATAGAAGGAGGAATAGAATAAAGTCACGTCCCCATTTGGTGCTGGGGTACAGTATGGAATTCAAGCAGATTAAACATATCGGTAATAAACACATACCCATACTTAATGATCGGATTTGTGCACAACTGTTGGACAAGGCAAGGGGATTAATATAGTAGCAAGGAGAGCAACAACTTTGGGTAACTATTTGTATCCCAGTGTCTAAAGATATTCCTGCACAGTCTCTAACCTGGCTGCACTGTAAGGGGAATTTCAAATGTGGTTCTCGAGACTTCCCGTGCTGTTTTCACATACTGCAGGGCAATACCTTTTGCTGTTCAGTGGATGGCAGATGGTATAACATCAATAAATTTCATAACTGCAAGACCAGTTACATGGTGTATGCCATCACCTGTGCAGCATGCTCTATACAACATGTAGACAGGACCACCCGTGGGTTGAGAGATAGATTTTGTGAGCACCTAACGGACATTAAAGGGAATAAATCAACAAATGTAGCTCGCCAGTTTAATCTTATACATGGGGGAAATTTGTCACTGGTTCAAGTACAGGTGATCAAAAAAGTTGGTGTTCCTAAGAGAGGGGGTCATTTGTTTCACCTTCTCTGTAAAAGAGAGTTTTTTTTTTGGATCTACAAATTACAAAGTAGGAAACCAAAGGGCCTGCATTTTGAGTGGGATGTCACTCATTATTATGAGAATTGACTGGTGTTTTTTTTCTCTCTCTTTTCTCTCCTCTTTTCTTGCTGTTCAGTTTGTCCTCTGATGTCACTGGAACTTTATTGTGATATGGGATGTGACACTGTATATACAAGGGTTCTTCTGAGATTGTTTTGTGGTTTCAAGTTCATGGGCAATAGCCAGTACATGCCCGGACCATGGATACCCAGTGACACCTCAGTTCTTGACAGGCATGGCTGCTCTTTATCATTTTTTACATTTACCACTAGCTGGTGAGTATATGATATCCAGTGGTTTAGATTGACTAAACAGTACATATTTATGGGTCCTCTGGATTTCTGATTAGATTGAAGGATTTTGTTACATTAATTTTTCTTTACAGTGAGTTTTTGTTTAATTTTCCTTTAGTTGTTTTCACAGTTATTGAACGTTTGATTTTGTTCACTAGTGGTTTAGGTCTAAAATGGTTTTTCCATTTTTTTCTGTCTATTTTTGTGGATATAGTCTTATGATTTTTTGCACGAAGAGAGTGTTTTGTTTCCCTTTTTTCTTTCTACAATTTAACTATGTGTATATTCATTTTATATATATGTGTTGTAGAGTCTGGTGTTTTTTTTTTTGCATACTAGCAGAATGCTCCACACTAAAGGATTATATGGCACAATGAAGTTCCGGCTACTCTTCAGCTGCATATATGCTTTATAAGTGTCATCATTATCGGTCTTGGTTAGATTATGATTAAGTGAATGGAAGTTAGTGAAACACGTTAATATTTTGCCTATCTGCATTCTTTGTTCTGTCATGTTCTTGGACATTGATTTGATGTATTTACATATGGAATTTTATCCTCAATAAAGCTGATTTTACACTTCACATCCAGGAGTGCTGTCAACCATCCTTGCTATGTTGGAATAATGCCCTGTGGCCCAGTCTCCAAAGGGAGGGCATCATGCTCTGCTTCAGTATGTCACAGTACATGTTGGCATTCATGGTTCCCTCAATAAACTGTAGCCCCCCAGTGCCGGCAGAACTCATGCAGCCCCAGACCATGACACTCTCACCACCATGCTTGACTGTAGGCAAGACACACTTGTCTTTGTACTCCTCACCTGGTTGCCGCCACACATGCTTGACACCATCTGAACCAATCTGAACCAACTAAGTTTATCTTGGTCTCATCAGACCACAGGACATGGTTCCAGTAATCCATGTCCTTAGTCTGCTTGTCTTCAGCAAACTGTTTGCAGGCTTTCTTGTGCATTATCTTTATGCAGACCAATTTGATGCAGTGTGCGGCGTATGGTTGAGCACTGACAGGCTGACCCCCACCCCTTCAACCTCTGCAGCAATGCTGGCAGCACTCATACATCTATTTCCCAAAGACAACCTTTGGATATGACGCTGAGCACATGCACTCAACTTCTTTGGTCGACCATGGTGAGGCCTGTTCTGAGTGGAACCTGTCTTGTTAAACACTGTATGGTCTTGGCCACCGTGCTGCAGCTCAGTTTCAGGGTCTTGGCAATCTTCTTATAGCCTATGCCATCTTTATGTAGAGAAACAATTCTTTTTTTCAGATCCTCAGAGAGTTCATTGCCATGAGGTGCCATGTTGAACTTCCAGTGACCAGTATGAGAGAGTGAGAGTGATAACACCAAATTTAACACACCTGCTCCCCATTCACACATGAGACCTTGTAACACTAACGAGTCACATGACACCGGGGAGGGAAAATGGCTAATTGGGCATAATATGGACATTTCCACTTAGGGGTGTACTCACTTTTGTTGCCAGTGGTTTAGACATTAATGGCTGTGTGTTGAGATATTTTGAGGGGACAACAAATTTACACTGCTATACATGTAGCACCCCCATAGTGTAGGTGCTTTACTTTTGTACATTTTTGGTAGGTGAGGAAAAATCTAGTCAGGCCTGACTGTAGGCGCAGGCCTGAATGTTTTGATCTGGGCTGGGAGGGGCTCAGGGGAGGGGCTGGAGATGGAGGGAAGTGACACCCCCTGGAGATTCCTCCCCTTGAGCTGGGAAAGCTCTAGAAGCGGTTTAGATATTAATGGCTGTGTGTTGAGTTATTTTGAGGGGAGAGCAAATTTACAAGCTGTACACTCACTACTTTACATTGTAGCAAAGTATCATTTCTTCAGTGTTGTCACATGAAAAGATAAAATAAATTTACAAAAATGTGAGGGGTGTACTCACTTTTGTGAGATACTGTATATATACTATGCAAAATTATAAATGCAACACTTTTGTGCTTGCCCCTATTTATCATGAGCTGAATTTAAAGATCTACGTTTTTTTTCTATGTACGCAAAAGGCCTATTTCTTTCAAATATTGTTCACAAATCTGTCTAAGGGCCAGTTCACACCACAAAAATGCACTCTGGATACATTCCGGATCAGTTTTTGCTTACAGTTCACGCCACATGCAGTTCCAGTGCATTTTTGATACAATTTGCTATGTTCCAGTACAGTTCTGTGCAGAAAAAATGCTCAACTTTTTTTTCTGACTGGAACTGACTGCACTGGTGTGAACTATAGCCATTGGAATGCATGGTAAACACTGTACATGCATTTATAGTGCAGAAAAAAAGCGCACTGAACTGTATCTGGTGTGAACTAGCACTCAATCTGTGTTAGTGAGCACTTCTCCTTTGCCGAGATAAACCATCCACCTCACAAGTGTGGCATATCAAGATGCTGATTAGACAGCATGATTATTGCACAGGTGTGCCTTAGGCTGGCCACAATAAAAGGACACTATAAAATGTGCAGTTTTACTGTATGGGGGGGGGGGGTCCGGGGGGTCCAAAAACCAGTCAGTATCTGGTGTGAACACCATTTGCCTCATGCAGTGCAGGACATCTCCTTCACATAGAGTTGATCAGGTTGTTGATTGTGGCCTGTGGAATGTTGGTCCATTCCCCTTCAATGGCTGTGCGAAGTTGCTGGATATTGGCAGGAAATGGAACATGCTGTCCTATAGGCCTATCCAGAGCATCCCAAACATGCTCAATAGGTGACATGTCTGGTGAGTATGCTGGCCATGCAAGAACTGGGATGTTTTCATCTTCCAGGAATTGTGTACAGATCCTTGCAACATGGGGCCATGCATTATCATGCTGCAACATGATGTGATGGTCGTAGATGAATGGCACAACAATGGGCCTCAGGATCTCGTCACGGTATCTCTGTGCATTCAAATAGCCATCAATAAAATGCACCTGTGTTTGTTGGCCATAACATACGCCTGCCCATACCATAACCCCACTGCCACCATGGGCCACTCGATCCACAACGTTGGCATCAGCAAACCGCTCACCCACACAACGCCATACACGCTGCCTGTCATCTGCCCTGTACAGTGAAAACCGAGATTCATCCGTGAAGAGAACACCTCTCCAAAGTGCCAGACGTTATTGAATGTGAGCATTTGCCCACTGAAGTCGGTTACGACGACGAACTGCAATCAGGTCGAGACCCCGATGGGGACGACGAGCATGGAGATGACCTTCCCTGAGAGGTTTCTGACAGTTTGTGCAGAAATTCTTTGGTTATGCAAACCGATTGTTGCAGCAGCCGTCCGGGTGGCTTGCCTCAGACAATCTTGGAGGTGAAGATGCTGGATGTGGAGGTCCTGGGCTGGTGTGGTTACACGTGGTCTGCGGTTGGGAAGCCGGTTGGATGAACTGCCAAATTCTCTGAAACATCTTTGGAGACAGCTTATGGTAGAGAAATGAACATTCAATTCAAGGGCAACAGCTCTGGTGGACATTCCTGCAGTCAGCATGCCAATTGCACTCTTCCTCAAAACTTACGACATCTGTGGCATTGTGCTGTGTGATGAAACTGCACATTTTAGAGTGGCCTTTTATTGTGGCCATCCTAAGGCACACCTGTGCAATAATTATGCTGTTTTATCAGCATCTTGATATGCCACACCTGTAAGGTGGGTGGATTATCTCTGCAAAGGAGAAGTGCTCACTAACACAGATTTAGACAGATTTGTGAAAATTACTTGAGAGAAATAGGCCTTTTGTATACATAAAAAAAGTTGTAGATCTTTAAGTTCAGCTCATGATAAATAGGGGTAGACACAAAAGTGTTGTGTTTATAATGTTGCCCAGTGTAGATTAGCAGAGAGCTTGACTTGTCAGAGCAGAGCTTTACACATTCCTTCCTTCCTTCCTTTGCCACTGTCAAGTGGGGGTGGGGGGTGTGTGCCTTTCCTCCAATCAGCTGTCTTGGCTGTACGCCAATAATCCACTCCCAGTGCTGAACAGGATGAGAAAAACCTGTAACATGTGCACTTTCTAAAGGATATATACAGCTGAAGATCCTGTGTATCATCTGAGACTGTTCACTTCACTGGGTATATGTGAGGGTTTACAACCACTTTAAATGACAATGTAACCTAAATGTAAAAGTGTAAGATAGTTTGGCCTTAGCGAGATGTGATGTGATCTATAGAAGTAGTAGAATCATAGATGTAGTTTAATTCAGTGTTATTAAAAATATAGTATTCAATGTCAGCCATGCACATATGTTCTTTCATCAGCATCTGAAAAAGAACATAGCCAGCTCCAGGGATCGAACTGACACCTAGGTGACAATAAAAAGTTCCCCAGCAGGGTAAACATAAATTGTCACCTTCTTGAAGCTTCAAACAGAAGCCCTAGTCTTCTTGGCTTCAAGGACCTGCAGGGGGCCTTTGCAAAGCTCCATACAGTCTACAGACTAAAGAGGTCTAAGGAATACATTTTATCTCTCATAAAAGCTGAAATATTAGCGGCAGAGAGATGAAAATAATTCCTTTTGATTGTACACATGATGGGTTACAAATGCATGTCACTCTGTATTTGTAGCATGGGCAGCATGGGCAGAGTAAAACACACAAAACCATTAGATGCTGCTGGATTGCGGCAGGTAGGCAGTGACTAATACTGTCGCGAGCGGAGCAAGACGCTGGTTTTGGAAATCCTATCCATGACCCAGTGATCAGCGCCGTTCTGGCCCAATTTGACACTAGTCATTTCAGAACACGGAACATCCTGTGGGCTGGGACTAATGTTCCCCCTGGGTTGATTGGCCAGGGGCTAACATCCAGCCCACATCCATATTTCAATAAATTAGGAGCCTGAGATATGAACGGGGTGCTTCCACAAAGTCAGTTCTAAACTGGGGAGTCTCCATATGGTTTTCCGACATACTTCTGTCATGGGATATGAGCATTGGTAAAGTTTATTTCTGTTTTTATTCCTTTTTATTTTCCTAGAGAATTGACAATTGTATGTATTGTCTGTTTATCTTTTTGTATTTTTTGTAACTCCTTTTTCTTTGTATATATTTCTTATGCACTGCCCACTTTCGGGATATTAAATGTTAAAATGAATAAGTGATTTCTGTGTACTAAGCTAGGACTCATATCTCTAGAGAGATTGTTATATTTTAGCGCCTAAATACTCGGTTCAAGCTACGTTCCAATCGGTATGCAATTGCTTTGCGTGTTGGCAGATTGCATGCAGATTGTGAGCTGTAAGGAACCTGCCAGGGATGGATCCGCGCGCCCGTGCGCGCACGCACCAGATACGGCGCCAGACGACCCTATTTGAACTTCCTGCACCCAGCAGCTTGTGCTGTGCATTCTACAGCGTTCCCGTCCCTGTGACCCCCCAGCGTTGTTCTAGTGAAATTTCCTGCACCTGTGACCCCCGGCTACCTATCTGGACTTTGTTGCTATGTGCCTGCCCTGACCTCTGCTTGTTTACGACCACTCTTCTGCCTGATCCTTGTACCTCATCTGCCTGCACGTTGTCGACCCTGCCTGTACCCGACTACCCACATGCCTGCCTCATCTGTACCGCTTTGCCCGCCTGTTGATGACCCGGCCTGTACCACACACTCTTCTGCTGCACGAGCTCCTGTGGACCTGCACCTACCACCTGTGACCAAGTCCAGCCCTCGTGCCCCCCTGTGGTCCTGAGCTCCCTGTCCCCACTATCAGGGGCTCACGAACCAGGGCCGTAAGAGAGATTGCCCCCACATAAGTCAGACTCAACCACCAGGTACGTGACAGAACTAACAGATCTGTCAGACAGAGATCTGTGTGTGTGGTGGCCCAGCAGACCAGTCTGCAGAGAAACTGTTGAATGGTGGCAGGCTATCGTTTATTGTGGGTCTGGTGTGGGTGTGTGGACAGCGGGAAGAGTGATTAGCACCGGGGTTTTAGGTTGAGGCTTCAAACTACAAAACGCTCAGGTGTGAATGGGGCCTTAGAGTGCACCAGATTGTATGTAAGATTCATATCTGCCTGTGTGTAGTCAGCCAGCTGGATTGGAGTGGAGTCTCCCTCTAATGGTGGCCAAAGCTAGTGCGGGCTGGGAAAGTACAGCGAAGTCTTATTGTTCAGTATACGTTCCCCCTTATTCCCTTAAATACCCCCAGTCACGGGACCACGTCGCAGTTAGCTAGTCGCCGTGGGCGCGCGTAATCTGTGACAGGACATTTTACACAAAACTGATATTTTAATTTTGGCAGTTACTTATATCTCTTGGGATGTGATATCTGTACTTGAGTTCCTCAGTTGATGATTTCATTTGTTTCCAATTGAACAAACATTGATCTGTTTCATGCCATCCATATTTATAGTATAGTTTATAGTTTTATTTTGATGAATGTTTTTGCCACTATCAGCTGCCTGTCAAATAAGATAAACAGTTGGAGAACAGTAAGCCAAAGGATAAACTCTGTCAGTTGCCCAATGGAAATTTTTATAAAGGATAACTTAAAGTGGAATAGAAGCACCATATTTTTTTTAAAAATTGGACCCCATGAGCTTTGTCACAGCACAGAGCAGCACCATAAATGTATGCGGAGCTGAGCATGTGCAGTTCAATGTACACAAACGCTGACAGGCAGGGAAAAGGGTTGATGGCAGAAGAGACCAAGGGGGTAATTTTTTTTTTACGTTTAATTCCGCTTTAAAAGTGGCACTGAATTCTAAATTTAAAAAAGACACGCAATGTCCCTTCTGCTATAAATTATATATACCTGCCTGCTCGCAGTCTTCTCTAAGGCCCCATTCACACCTGAGTGTAGTGGTAACGTGGGTTCCTGCTCACATTTTTTTGTGTGTTTTTCATGTGGTAATGCACATCATGCTTAGAGCACCCTATCACTTGAATGGACTACCCTACATGCGACAAGCCCCCCAAAGTAGCTCCAGAACCTTTTTGGTCGCAGAGCATTGGGAGTTTTTTGTCAGTGCATGTTTTGGGGTACCATGAATAATTAATGGTACCACAAGCGCGATCTGTGATTGCAGCGTGTTTTCTAAACATGCGGCAGAATGCTCATTTTTGTGTGTTTAGTTGTGCGTTTAGGAAATGCACAGGTGTGAATGCAGCCTTAAATGTACAATGAACTGTGCAGGAATCTTGCAAGCGTTGGACCTTTGCAGTAGAGGTATTTATTGTGGACTTTAGTTCCACTTTAAGGTCCACCCTAAACAGCATAAATGGAGGAAGCCCCTGCTGGCTATTGTACTTAACTAGCTGCATCACCTGCTTGATGACCCGTGCATCAGTTTTTTTTTGCATTTATTGAACAGATATACCAACATATTAATGTTATGTTTAACAGACCAAAAGGGAGCAAATGAGAGAAGCTATCTGTAGGTATCTCTTCTCTACATCAGATCAAAGCAGCGGCGGCTGGTGTGGGAGGGGCGCTGGGGCGCCGCCTCCCCGCCGGCAAAAGACGAAAAAAAAAAAAGTCAACCCCGCCCACCTACAGGTGGCTCCGGTACGTTGACTTTCTTTTTTTTTCGGCTCCTTGGCTGCCAAGTAAGTGAGCCTATTGGTCGGCCATTAAAGCCTATGCATGTGCGCTTGTTCCTGCGGCCATGCATAAGCTGATTGGCTGCCCTGAGCCTCCGCTCAGGGTGATTGGATGTGGGGCCGGGGGCGGGTCACTGTGGCAGCGGAGGTGACTTCAGCTCCCACAGAGACCATGACCGCCCAGGGACGACGAGGGGGGGACAGCCGCTCTCCGTGTGCCGAACTCTGCAGACCCAGCGCGCTCTCGCATGCCGAACCTCTGCAACAAGAATCCTGCCTGCTGGATGGGGTAAGTGCAGGGGGACGACCACTCTGCAATGTACCCCACCTATCTCACTGGCTGCAAACTGCCTCCACCTATCTCACTGGCTGCAAACTGCCCCCACCTATCTCACTGGCTGCAAACCGCCCCCACCTGTCTCACTGGCTGCAAACTGCCCCCACCTATCTCACTGGCTGCAAACTGCCCGGCCTGTGTCAGTGGCTGCAAACTGCCCCCACCTGTGTCACTGGCTGCAAACTGCCCCCACCTGTGTCACTGGCTGCAAACTGCCCCCACCTGTGTCACTGGCTGCAAACTGCACTGTGTCCACCCCCGTCAAACGTCGGTCACTGTGT
>BLSH010446752.1:859257-894615 GCA_018402905.1 Glandirana rugosa | reverse complement strand
GGGGGGGGGGGGGGGGGGGGCTCTTGGCATCAGATGTAAGGGGGGTGGTGCTCTGGACATCTAGTCTTACATATACAACTGGCCCTTTCAGGGTGACCATAATGCTGATATGGCCCACGATGGGATCAAGTTTGACACCCCTGGTCTACTTTATTCTAGTAACACACACTAGAGGGTGCTACAGTTGGTTAAGATGCAACAGGCAGTGAACCCTTCGTGGCTGGGGCAGGTAGCATCATTGTGACGCAGGGGTGGAATACCGATTGACTTCTGTACAACCACCCTGTTGGAAACTAACCGCTCTATAGTCTTCAGTGCTGCATTAGTGTATTGTGATGGTGGGAAAGTCTCCCTGATGTCAGAATACAATAGCTCAGCGCAGAGGATTCCTCCATCCACATTGTGTGTTGATGGGGCAATCAAGTTAGTTTTTTTTTAATTCAACCCACTGATTTAAAAAAAATACTCAACTATGGGCTACTTTAGAGAAAGGCTGACAGCAGGCTGTGATGGAACATGTCTGCAGGCTTGAGGAGACCCGGTGTGGTGTCACAACTAGCCGGCCAGGAAGCTAAATAACTTTTGTTTGTTTTTGGACTGTGAGGAGACCAACACTGGCCATACATGGATCGAAATTAGGCTGGTTCAGCAGGGATCGGATGAATTTCGATATATGTATGGGCATTCCCGTTTGAGAGGAATTGATCTAGTGATCTACTCCTCCCGACCAGGATTGCTGGTATATTTTTGCTTGATCAGTGCTTGCAGCCAATCATTTGCAGCACTAATCAGTGTTTTCTGGCAGCGGAGGAGTGATGGAAGGGATTTGGTTCTTATCTTTTGATTAGCCCATTGCTGCAAAGCAGGAAAAAGGAACAAATAGATTTTTTTTAGTAAAAAGCAGCATATAATACACACATTACACATTGCTAGGCACACACTTAACCTCTTGATTACCCCAAGATGTTAACCCCTTCCCAGCCAGTGTCAATAATACAGTGACAGTGTATAGTAAAATTACTGATCACTGTATTAGTGTCACTGGTGATATCAGCGTCAGTAAGCCAGTTCCCACCCAGTGTCAGTTAGTGTCAGATTAACGCCCCACTATCACACCATAAATAGATACAAATTCTAGTAGATATACCATTATTTGTAGACACTACAACTTTCACACATACCAATCAATATACACTTATTAGGATTATTTTTAACCAAAGACATGTAGCAGAATACATTTTGGCCTAACTTTATGAAGAAATTCGTTTTTTTAAATGTTTTCATTCACCCAAATTGTATACCAGACCATTTGAGTCTGGCATGGATTTTAAGGAGGAACCCCACACAAATAAAAAAGCCTGAGGTAAACCTAAAAATCCACACCAGACCTTTCAAGTATACATCCCCCCTTCCCCTTCCTAAAGCATATCAGACTACATAACCTCAACATGGGGGAAGAGGTACCTTGTCAAAAAGGACATGCTTGTCTAAGGGTTTGGTATGGATTTTTTTTAAGAGGGGGCCTCGTGCTTAAGCCTTTAATGGTAACTCCACTTTTGTGAGGAAAAAAATAGCAAATAAAGAAAAAAATAATATACAGTTGTATGCAAAAATTTAGGAACCCCTGGCAATTTCCATGATTGTCATTTATAAATATTTGGGTGTTTTGATCAGCAATTTCATTTTGATCTATCAAATAACTGAAGGACACAGTAATATTTCAGTAGTGAAATGAGGTTTATTGGATTACCAGAAAATGCGCAATATGCATCAAAACAAAATTAGACAGGTGCATAAATTTGGGCACCCTTGTCATTTTGTTGATTTGAATATCTGTAACTACTTAGCACAGATTAATTGGAACACACAATTGGTTTAGTGAGCTCATTAAGCCTTGCACTTCATAGACAGGTGCATCCAATCATGAGAAAAGGTATTTAAGGTGGCCAATTGCAAGTGGTTGTTCTCTTTGACTCTCCTCTGAAGAGTGGCAACACGGGGGCCTCAAAACAACTCTCAAATGACCTGAAAACAAAGATTGTTCTACATTATGGTTTAGGGGAAGGCTACAAAAAGTTATCGCAGAGATATAAGCTGTCAGTGTCCACTGTGAGGAACATAGTGAGGAAATGGAAGACCACAGGCACAGTTCTTGTTAAGGCCAGAAGTGGCAGGCCACATAAAACATTGGAGAGGCAAAGGCAAAGGATGGTGAGAACGGTCAAAAACAGCCCACAGACTACCTCCAAAGACCTACAACATCAACTTGCTGCAAATGGTGTCACTGTGCATCGTTCAACAATTCAGCGCACTTTAAAGATACTTATTAATACCGCGCTACCCTTCTTGATACCATAAAATCTTTATACTCATATGAGAAAAAATGCTGCTATCACTATAAACAGTGACCCCACACTGACACAGAAATAAATATATATAAGTGAGTGAAGCGCAATATTCAATTAAATTAAACTCCTCTTACATGTATGTAGTGCCACCTAGTGCAAATTAGTGAAATACATAAGTATATAATCAATAAAATACATACATATAATATATAATCCATACAGTGCACACATATAATTTATAATCAAGAAAGTGCATCAATAAATCACATAATTAGATCACATAAAAGTGCAAGTGATAAAGCCAGACACTCCTGCTAGCTAAAAGCAATAGTCCAAAACAGTGTCCTTAAAGTGCAAGTGAAGAAATGTAAACTATACTGCTAGGCAGGGATGACGAGCGTCCAAACCAACGGCTGTGCAAAAAATGGTAATAAGGTGCTTCAAAAAACCGTGCAAAACACTTTCCACCACCCGGTGTCACTAACCGCGCACCTCAAGGGGCGACCCCCACTGGGTCAAATAGCGCGGTCCCCACTGGGGTATAAATCCATCTCCACAGGTGGGTCTCAGCAGTGATGTAACATCATAGAACAGAAAGAGGGGCTAGCATAGTGTTGAATCATTTAAAATGAAATTTTATTAAAAGAAGCATATAAAATACACTCACATTTGCATGTGTACCACCACCGGTACACTCGGGTACTGCATATTCATAAATCAAAGCAATCCACGGCTGCTGTAGATGCCAAAGTGTTTGTGTCCTGAGCGTCACCTTAGGCTCCTCACTGACGCGTTTTGTCACTGGGTCACGTGACTTTATCAAGGGTCACGTGACCCAGTGACGAAACGCGTCGGGGAGGAGCCTATGGTGACGCTCAGGACACAAACACTTTGGCATCTACAGCAGCCGTGGATTGCTTTGATTTATGAATATGCAGTACCCGAGTGTACCGGTGGTGGTACACATGCAAATGTGAGTGTATTTTATATGCTTCTTTTAATAAAATTTCATTTTAAACGATTCAGCACTATGCTAGCCCCTCTTTCTGTTTTATGATGTTACATCACTGCTGAGACCCACCTGTGGAGAAGGATTTATACCCCAGTGGGGACCGCGCTATTTGACCCAGTGGGGGTCGCCCTTTGAGGTGAGCGGTTAGTGACACCGGGTGGTGGAAAGTGTTTTGCACGGTTTTTGGAAGCACCTTATTACCATTTTTTTCACAGCCGTTGGTTTGGACGCTCATCATCCCTGCCTAGCAGGATAGTTTACATTTCTACACTTGCACTTTAAGGACACTGTTTTGGACTATTGCTTTTAGCCAGCAGGAGTGTCTGGCTTTATCACTTGCACTTTTATGTGATCTGTTATGTGATTTATTGATGCACTTTCTTGATTATAAATTATATGTGTGCACTGTATGGATTATATATTATATGTATGTATTTTATTGATTATATACTTATGTATTTCACTAATTTGCACTAGGTGGCACTACATACATGTAAGAGGAGTTTAATTTAATTGAATATTGCGCTTCACTCACTTATATATATTTAATTCAGCGCACTTTGCACAGGGAGAAGCTGTATGGGAGAGTGATGGGAAAGAAGCCTTTTCTGCCACAAACGGAGTCGCTTGAGGTATGCAAACGCACATTTGGACAAGACAGTCCAAAAGTTAATGAGTTATTTATTCATAACAAGGGGTGTTATGCATGGCGGCAAAAGAACACAGCGTTCTAAGAAAAACTCTTGCTACCCACAGTAAAATTTGGTGGAGGTTCCATCATGCTGTGGGGCTGTGTGGCCAATGCCGGTACTGGGAATCTGGTTAAAGTTGAGGGTCGCATGGATTCCACTCAATATCAGCAGATTCTTGAGAATAATGTTGAGGGATCAGTCACAAAGTTAAAGTTACGCCGGGGCTGGATATTTCAACAAGACAACGACCCAAAACACTGCTCAAAATCTACTCTGGCATTTATGCAGAGGAACAAATCCAATGTTCTGGAATGGCCATCCCAGTCCCCAGACCTGAATATCATTGAACATTTGTGGGGTGATTTGAAGTGGAACTGAACTGGAGATGTTTTGTAAGGAGGAATGGTCCAAAATACATTCATCCAGAATCCAGACACTCATTACAGGCTATAGGAAGTGTCTAGAGGCTGTTATTTCTGCTAAAGGAGGCTCTACTAAATATTGATGTGATTTTTCTGTTGGGGTGCCCAAATTTATGCACCTGTCTAATTTCGTTTTGATGCACATTTTCTGTTAATCCAATAAACCTAATTTCACTACTGAAATATTACTGTGTCCTTCAGTTATTTCATAGATCAAAATGAAATTGCTGATCCAAACACCCAAATATTTATAAATGACAATCATGGAAATTGTCAGGAGTTCCTAAACTTTTGCATACAACTGTATATATATACAGCAGCATATACAATTGCAACACAAATCATATTGTAATTGAATGGTATTAAAAATCACCTTTTCTTTTCAATCTGCAGTCGCTGTAATTTTCTGAAAATGCAATGCAATATGGCTACCTGGAGGTGTTCTGTACACAGAATGTGTACTGACTACTCCCCAGAAAAATCATTCCCTGAAGTCTGCACTAAGATACAAGTCAGATATCAGGCAGCCCCTGCAACAAAAATGTCATTTTTGGTGAGATACTCCCAATAGGAACCAGTGGCGGCCTGCCCATAGGGGGCACCACTGCACCACCTTCCCAAAGCTAGTCATAAAAAAAATAAATAAAAAAAAATTGGCCCTTTAAGTGTGTTGGGGCGCTGGACACACAGAGTTTTCTATGTAAAGTGTGACGTCTTCGCAATTGATGGGCACAGTGAAGCTGCATTTGAAGGGCACAGTAAGACTGCAATTGATTTTGATTTATTGCATTCTCTAACAGTTGATAAATATATTCAATATTAATATACACAATCATCTGATAAATGGCTATTTACAGCATTACTAACAGTTTAATTTTTCAACTTGTTTGCGCCCCCCCCCCCCCCAAAAATGTTGAGCACAAGCCGCCACTGATAGGAACATGGCTAAAAGGATGCAGGCCCAGCAGCTTTCCTCATTACAGCCCTGCAGCTTCTTGATAATTATGAAACAACTCCCATTAGATTCACTTTCAAACATGGACATAGAGAAACACACAGGGAGGAATCTGCAACAAAGTTCGTTAAAATCCTTGCAATGTACATACAGTATATCATCCAGAGGGGAATGTTTTTTTTCTCAACAAAAGGGGAGTTACGCTTTAAGCTCATCCCTACTGTCTGCCCACAACATTTTTAGAAATCATTGTCAACAAAGCAAATGGAATTGCTAAGTACAAGCCATACCATAAGCCCACACATCTGATTTACTGCTGTAGTGTCCATACTGGAAGACTTCTGGAGCTGACCACTTCACTGGAAATTTACTGCCTGAAGAGCTGGTGTACTGGTCATCCAGGACAAACCTAGAAACATGTGAACAGGTTATAATGTGTGTAAAAAGTAACAGAAGCTCAGAGTAGAAAAAAATGGTTAAAGTGATTATTACTAAAATAACAAACATGGCCAAGACCAAAGAGCTGTCAAAGGACGTCAGGGACAAGATTGTAGACCTTCACAAGGCTGGAATGGGCTTCAAAACCATCAGCAAGAAGCTTGGTGAAAAGGAGACAACTTTTGGAGTGATTGTTCCCAAATGGAAGAAATACAAAATAACCAACAATCAGCCTCGGTCTGGAGCTCCATGCAAGATTTCACCTCATGGGATAAGGAAGGTCAGGGAGGGATCAGCTCAGAACTACACGGGAGGAGATTAAGAATGATCTCAAGGCAGTTAGGACCACAGTCACCAAACAAACCATTGGTAACACAATGGGCCACCATGGATTGAAATCCTGCAGCGCTCGCAAGGTCCCACTCCTCAAGAAGGCACATATACAGGCCCGCCTGAAGCTTGCCAATGAACATCTAAATAATTCAGAGGAGGAGAAAATGCTGTAATCAGATGAGAGCAAAATTGAGCTCTTTGGCATTAACTTGACTCGCCGTGTTTGGAGGAAGAAAAATGCTGACTTTGGCCCTAAGAACACAATCCCGACAGCCATGCACAGAGGTGGAAATATTATGCTTTGGGGCTGTTTCTATGCTTAAGATCCAGCTTGACTCGCCGCACGGAGAAACCAATGGATGGGGCCATGTATTGTAAAATTTTGGATGAGAATCTTCTTCCCTCAGCCAGAATACTGAAGATGGGTTGTGGATGGGCCTTCCAGCATGACAATGACCCAAAACATACTGCCAAGGCAACAAAGGAGTGGCTCAAGAAGAAGCATATTAAGGTCATGCAGTGGCCTAGCAGGTCTCCAAACCTTAATCCTATAGAAAATGTATGGAGGAAGCTGAAACTTCGAGTTGACTGCCAAGAAACCTTAAGGATTTAGAGAAGATCTGTAAAGAACAGTGGACCAAAATCTCTCCTGAGATGTGTGCAAACCTGGTAACCCACTACAAGAAACATCTTATCTCTGTGCTTGCCAACAAGAGTTTCTCCACCAAGTACTAAGTAATGTTTTGCTTGGGGATCAAATACTTCTTTTACTCACTGAATTGCAACTCAATTATATCATTTGTATGATGAGACACACAGAGCGGGGCTCGTCTTGCCCCCTGCTCTCTTGTCACTGGCTCTGATTGACAGCAGTGGGAGCCAATGGCAAGAGCCTCAACTCTTGTGCACATCGCTGGATCAAGATCAGGTATGTATTTTGGGGGGCTACAGAATGCAGTAAAAAACCTTTCTGCCTTTACAACCACAGAGGCTGCCCATGTCAGATCCAAATATACTGTCATGTAACCAGCAAACATTTATGTCTTATCTGTTGCCTACCTTTGCTGCATGTGTCCAGTTAAAGGACGGACCTCCCTCACCTGTGTGCTTTAGTAGGCCCTCCTCAGCTGGTCTCCACACCAGGCCTTAATTGGAAACAGGATATAATACCTGGCAGTGCAAGCCTGCATTGTTGATCAACGTTTGTCCATGTTTGGTTTGTGTGTGGTGGTTCCTATCTTTTGCTCCGTCTCCGTGTCTCTGTGTACCGATCTTTGGCTTGTCTGACTATCCCTGTCTGCCTGATACCCCGATCTTCGGCTTGTTTTCTGTTCTCCTGTCTGCTTGTGGCCCTGACCCTTTTGCTAATACCTCTGACTATTCTTGCAGTTCTTGCGCTGCTGCTTCCTCTCTTCCACCTGTAGCTAGCTGAGCATGAGCTAGGGGACCCCGGGGGCCATGACCTGGATCCAGTTGCAGCCAAATCCATCCTCACCACCAGATGCTCTGGTGAACACCCACTGGCTCTTAGATTCTGCACCCTGGGGAAACCGATGCACTAGCTCCCTGTGTTTCAGTGTCCATGCTCCAGGGGGCCCTCTCTTCGTATCAGCCGGAACTCATTAGCAGCAGTCAGTCATAGGTCCACAACCTTGTGGTGCGCTACACAACCCTTGGTGCGATTCGCACTCCAGTGGTGCGCACCTGTCACCAGCCCTCAGGAGTTGTGACAGTTTGATCAGCCATGGACCCGGCTGATGTGCCGCTACCCACAGATAGTCTGCTGCAGGGCATACTCTGCAGACTCGAGACCCAGAAATCCAATCAGACCCAGGTGATGCCATTCCTCCAGTATTTGACCTCCTGTTTTGAACAACTTCAGGCCTCCTTAGGACCTCCGGTGCAACAACCGCACCTATTCCGGTCACAGCCGCAGCCACGAACTCCTTGCATTTACCATCTCCGTCCCAGTACTCTGGGGACTCCAAGGCCTGCAAGGGGTTCCTTAGCCAGTGCACCATTTAATTTGAGCTCCAGCCCCAAAACTTCCAGTCCGATTGGGCAAAGGTAGCCTATATTATATCTCTCCTGTCTGGCGAGGCGTTGGCCTGGACCGCCCCCTTCTGGGAGAATAATGATCTAGTGGTTTCTAGCCTGTCTAGCTTCTTAAAACTCTTTCAGAATATCTTCGAAGAACCAGGTCGTGTCTCCTCAGCGGCCAGCGCCCTTTTACGTCTCCATCAAGAGTCAGCTTCTGTAGGACAATATGTGCTTTATTTTCGTACACTGTCTGCTAAGCTGAGCTGGAATAATGAGGCCTTAGTTGCAACCTTTTTACATGGCCTTTCTGACAGAGTAAAGGATGAATTAGCAGGAAGAACCATTCCCGCTGATCTGGACGGGGTCATTTCCTTGTGTAACCAGATCGACATCCGTTTTCAGGAGAGGTCCCTAGAAAAAAGACGCCAGCACTTCCTGGCCCTTAGGCAGTCTGAGCTCCCCTCTCTTCGTATCAAGGAGCATCCCCTACCAGCTAATGAACCCATGCAGCTGGGCCATAGCTGGCTATCTTCCGAGGAACGTGCTAGGCGCAGAACACTGGGCCTGTGCCTCTATTGTAGGTGCAAAGGTCACTTTCGTGACAGTTGTTCACTATACCCGGGAAAACTATCAGGTACAATTCATCTGGAAGGTGGAGTATTGGACCCAGAAGTATCACCTTCACCTCCTCGTCTTCTTGTTTCTGTGCCCCTCCATGTTGGCGCTTCCTCTCATCCGGTCATGGCATATCTGGATTCTGGGGCTGCTGGCAATTTCATGGACTGGGGAACTGCATATTCTTTGGGACTTACCCTTTCGCCCCTCATCACACCAGTGATGGTATTGACGATTGATGGCACTGTTCTCTTAGGGGGTCCTATCCGCTTCCAGACCCTCCCTGTTAAGATATCGGAAGGGACACTTCACCAGGAGTGGATGTCCTTCTTTATTTTGCCTAAGGCCTCAACCCTCATCATACTGGGCCTTCCTTGGTTACGGCTCCATTCTTCACACGTGGACTGGACTTCTGGGTAAATCGTGGCTTGGGGTCCCTCCTGTTCCTCGTCTTGCCTACTCAAGGTTGCCCTGAAGGTGGAACTTCCTGTTGCCACCACCTCAGTATCTCCTGTTCTTCCCACTGCGTGTAGCCAATTCTGGGATGTGCCCAGCAACAGTCAGGTTGATACGCTCTCATTTGGCACTCTGGATGAACAGTCCACCTGTGAACCTGAGCCTATCTGTCTGACCTCATGCGTCCTTGCCCATTCTACCACCTTGGAGTCAAAAACTCCTCCGGGCAAGACCTTCGTCCCCACTAAGTTAAGAGCTAAATTCTTTGTTGGGGACATGATTCCAAGAGGGCTTGTCATGTTTGTGCCCGGTCTGACTCCTCTATGCAAGCTTCTTCTGGTCTTTGCTTGCCCTTGCCCACTTCTAAGAAACCGTTAGTCCTCAATAACTCCTCTTGTCCTCCCCCTACCGTGGTTCTGGTCTCTGAGGATAATCAGGAGTATGAGGTTAGTCAAATTCTGGATTCTCGTCTCTATAAAGGCATCCTTCAAAACCGCGTGCATTGGAGAGGATTTGGTCCTGAGGAGAGGTCATAGATTCCTGAGGTATTTGTGCCTCGTCTTGTGAACAGGTTTCATTTGACGTTTCCCTCCAAGCCTGGACGCAAGCGGGGGAGGGGGAGGCCTCATAAGAGGGGGGTACTGTCATGTAACCAGCAAACATTTATGTCTTATCTGTTGCCTACCTTTGCTGCATGTGTCCAGTTAAAGGCCGGACCTCCCTCACCTGTGTGCTTTAGTAGGCCCTCCTCAGCTGGTCTCCACCCCAGGCCTTAATTGGAAACAGGATATAATACCTGGCAGTGCAAGCCTGCAATGCTGTTCAACGTTTGTCCGTGTTTGGCTTGTGTGTGGTGGTTCCTATCTTTTGCTCTGAGTCTTCGTGTACCGATCTTTGGCTTATCTGACTATCCCTGTCTGCCTGATACCCTGATCTTTGGCTCGATCTCTGTTTATCCCTGCCTGCCTGTTACCCTGATCTTCGGCTTGTTCTCTGTTCTCCTGTCTGCTTGTGGCCCTGACCCTTTTGCTATTACCTCTGACTTTTCTTGCAGTTCCTGCGCTGCTGCTTCCTCTCTTCCACATGTAGCCAGCCGAGGGTGAGCTAGGGGACCCCGGGGGCTGCGACCTGGATCCAGTTGCAGCCAAATCCATCCTCACCACCAGAGGCTCTGGTGAACACCCACTCTTAGATTCCGCGCCCTGTGGAAACCGATGCACTAGCTCCCTGTGTCTCAGTGTCCGTGCTCCAGGAGGCCCTCTCCCCGTATCAGCCGGAACTCATTAGCAGCAGTCAGCCATAGGTCCACAACCTTGTGGTGTGCTACACAACCCTTGGTGCGATTCGCACTCCAGTGGTGCGCACCTGTCACCAGCCCTCAGGAGTTGTGACATATACATTGCCTTAACGGGGCGGGCATTTTTTATTTTAAAGCATTTCCAAGCACAAATTAGTTACATATCATAACATGTAAGGGAACAGGATTATAAAGAGATCACAAAATTTGAGATTTCAATTGGACTTTGAATTAAAAAAAAAACTATGATCAAACTATAAATACTTCCTTACAATCAAAGCTGCTCCCAGTGAACCATTAACCATAATACACACTGTTATTACTGTTTTATTGTGTAAAATACTACTACCTGTGTGCAATATTCACTTGCAATATGTGCAATATTACCTGCAATACGTGCAATACCACCTGTGTGCAATACTACCTGCAATACGTACTTTTTCCTCATTTGTATTTATACATTGTATTGTGTATATACTTGTATACTATAGTATGTCTATTGTCTATATATTTGCATTTAGCATTTAGTTTTTATTTTTTCATGCTGCTGTAACAAAGAAATTTCCCCACTGTGGGACGAATAAAGGTTTATCTTAGCTTATTTTATCTTATCTTATCTTATCTTGGAACATTTTTACCGGTTGATCCAGCTAGTAGAATCATTGGATAGGCACTTTCATGATAAGGTGATCAAACTCTTACATTCTGCATTTCTGTAGCATTGTCACCCCTGCTGCTGCAGTAGCTGCTTAGATATTTGCACAGTTGATAGCTCTCCTAGTGAATAGTCATGCACATTACCCTATCTGCAGAAGTTTAGGAAAATAATCCTGCTCAGTCCCTCCATCCCCCTTCGGCACTGTCTTGCAGGGTTCTCTACAATCCCCTTTTTCTGGATTTCTATTAAAACATTTACTATGCACATTAAAATGTATGTTTATCACTATGAAAGATAAAATATAGAAAATATATAGATTATAACTTTTATGGTGGGTCTCCTTTAATTTTATGGAAAGCTAAAGACATAGCCCACCTTTTAAAAAAACAAATACTTAATTTCACCTACATTAAAAAAAAAAGGAAAAACCTGAATGTATTTTTTTTTATGTATTGGAGCCTGCAAAGAACTGCAACTCCAAACAGTAAGTCATGGACCGTGGACGCAATGCACCTGCTTCTGCAGACTATCCTCCAAGTCCCAGGTTGTTACAGAGGTACAGACCTTTGGTTATGGAACTGGAGGAACTAATCAATAGACATCACCGCACTATGAGTCTATGAGCCCCTGTCCGTGGTAGTAGATTGGACTTGTCTTTTTATTCATGGATCCTGTGAGTGGATTTGTGAATGAATGACACAGTTGTGTGGCAGAAAGTAGAGAACTATAAGGAGAAGCATGCCACAATTCAGGTAAGTAGGAAGGTGGTCTGCATGGGAAATGTGATAATGTTTCACTGAAAATATGGGTGTAACATGAAATATAGTCAAGAAGGTGGACTATTGTTTTAAGGTTGGCTATACACTATTAGATTTTTAGAATTTGTATGAAAATTCTCAGTACATTCGATGGCTGGACGAATGCTGCGCAAAATAGATCAAAATTTAGTTTGCTTTTAACGTTTGATTTTGTAATGAGTGAACTTTCCTAAAAAAAACACATACACTGTTAGTAATTTGTTTGAGAAGAATCTTTTTCCCTGCTTCTTTGAATTTTCCGGTCACTGTGGTTGAAAACAAATGCCAATTTGACCCCATTAACAATTTGGCAATCGAAAAAACATTCTTATAAACTTTAACATAAATTCTACTAGTGCATATCCAGCTTTACACAGCCTAATGGTTTAAGGTAAAGCAACATTTTGAAGAACACTTAAAGTGGTTGTTAGTCCCACCAATTTATCTTCACACAATCCTCTCAGTTTTTTAATGTAATGGCCCCTGTGACTATGCTTTATAAAAATAATGTTGTATATACCTTGTTTACAGAGTGCTGATCTGCGCTCATTAACCTGCCTCTTTTTTCCTCTCTCGGGCAAACAGATGCAGTCATTCAGGAGGGGAGGAGGAGAGAGGCAGCCCCACCCTCTGCATCTGTCAGTCCGAGAGAGGAGAGAGATGGCGTGTCATTGAGCGCAGATCAGCGCTCTGTAAAGAAGGTATATACAGCATTATTTTTATAAAGCACAGTCACAGGGGGCCATTACGTTAAAAAACAGAGGCTTATATGAAAAGAAACAGTAATTTGAATAGCAGGATGGGAAGGGGTGGCTCGGACATGGAGCTCACAGGCAGAGAGGGAAGGGGGGAGAGGACACAGGAGACACAGGGGAGAGCTGCGGCTGATGGAGACACGTACACTGACAATGGTGTCAGGGCTCAGAAGCCTTGATATATCGGAGTCAGCGTACAGGAGAAAGGTACAAACTGGCAAGATCAGCCAGGTATTACAGGTGTTACAAGGGGCCAAATGACACAGCACAAGCACTGTGCTGTATAAAATGCTTTAACCACTTAACCACCAAGGGCATACTATGATGTCCTTGGCTTTGAGTGGTGATATCTGAATGGTGCCTGAAGCTACAAACACCGTTCAGATATCATTCTTTCTGGCGGTGATTCCCTACACCACAGGTGTCAAACTGACGGCCCTCCAGCTGTTGTGGAACTACAAATCCCATGAGGCATTGCAAGGTTGACAATTACAAGCATGACTCCCACAGGCAGAGGCATGATGGGACTTGTAGTTTCGCAACAGCTGGAGGGCCGCCAGTTTGACACCCCTGCCCTACACCATAAGAATGATCATAGCGGCAGTTCAGCTGCTTGATCATTCTTATAGGCAGCGGTAGGGGACGTCCCCCCCTCCCGCCGCCATTCGGTGCTTCTCCTGGGCCGCCCATATGATAGTCGGCAGGGAGAAGAGATCCGTCACCGCCGGATGTTTGTAAGGGAGATGACTGGTGACCATCTGGTCACCAGTCATCTCTATGACCATTGGAGGCCTGGACGCGACGTTATGACGTTATGTCCGGGCCAGCTTTAGTAAACAAAGCCCTGATCAGGGCTGGAAAGACTGAGAAAGTTCATTTTTTTTATCTCGGTCTTTCCAGCCTGGAGGGGAGATGTGGGATCTTATTGACTCCATATCTCTCCATAAAGAGGATCTGTCACGCACCATTCCTGTCATGTAACCAGCAAACACATGTCTTATCTGTTGCCCACCTTTGCTGTATGCGTCCAGTTAGAGGCTGGGCCTCCCTCACCTGTGTGTTTTAGTAGGCCCTCCTCAGCTGGTCTCCGCCCCAGGCCTTAATTGGTAACAGGATATAATACCTGGCAGTGCAAGGCTGCATTGCTGATCAACGTTTGTCCGTGTTTGGCTTGTGTGTAATTGTCTCCTTCGGTTGTTCTGAGTCTTATCCGTGTACTGATCCTTGGCTTGTCTGACTATCCCTTCCTGCCTGATACCTTGATCTTCGGCTTGTCTTCGGTTTCTCCTGTCTTCTGGTTGTCCTGACCCTTCGCTATTCTTCTGACTATTCTTACTGTTCCTGTGCTGCTGCTTCCCCTCTACCACCTGGGGCCAGCGCGAGCGTGAGCTAGGGGACCCTGGGGGCCACGACCTGGATCCAGTTGCAGCCAAATCCATCCTCACCACTAGAGGCTCTGGTGAACACCCACTGGGTCTTAGGGCCCTCTCCCCGTATCAGCCGGTACTACTTAGCAGCAGTCAGCCATAGGTCCACAACCTTGTGGTGCGCTACACTACCTTGATGCAATTCGCACTCCAGTGGTACACACATGTCACCAGACCCCATTAAAGTTGTGACAATTCCCATTACAAGGGATGTTTATATTCCTTGTAATAGGAATAAAAGTGATCAAATTATTTTTTAAAGGAGACAGTGTAAAAATAAAAAATAAATGTAAAATAAACAATAAAAAAAAAATGTAACGCGCCCCCGTCCACACGAGCTTGCGCACATATGTAAGCCACGCCCACTTATGTAAACGGTATTCAAACCACACATGTGAGGTATCACCACGATCTTTAGAGCAAGAGCAATAATTTTTGCACTAGACCTCCTCTGTTACGCTAAACTGGTAACCTCTAAAAAATTTTAAAGCGTTGCCTATGGAGATTTTTAAGTACCAAATTTGGCGCCATTCCACGTGTGTGCGCAATTTTAAAATCGTGACATGTGAGGTATCTAATTACTCGGCGTAACATCATCTTTCACATTATACAAAAATATTGGGCTAACTTTACTGTTTTAGTTTTTTTTAATTAATTCAATTTTCGTGTTCGAAAAATTGCTGCGCAAATACCGTGTGACAAAAAAGTTGCAATGACCGCCATTTTATTCCCCAGGGTCTTTTCTAAAAAATATATATATAATGTTTGGGGGTTCTGAGTAATTCTAGCAAAAAAATGATGATTTTTACATGTAGGAGAGGTGTGCTGAAATTTGCCCGGTGGTTAAGTGGTTTTAAAGGAGCAGGATCTTTATTTTTTATTTTTTGGGTTAACAAACGCTTTAAGGCCTTCAAGGAACTGTCAGGCAGTATATTTCTTTACCTAAATAGTAATGAATGCCTCTGAGTGTCAGGACAGATCCTTCTTTTATAGTTTTCCCAGCATATAGGAATGTCTTCATGTAAGCGGGCATTAAATGTCCCTACCCTGTACAGAGTTAAAACAGTATGGATCACTGAACATTGCACCTCTAGTTCGCAACCAGGTTAGAGAAAAATACTGAGATGGATATAGAAAGCATTATATCAAATATTGGAACTATATTTATAATGGTACACCTACTGACAAAAGAAAAAACACTGACTGTTTACATTTAAAAAAGCATCTTATTTATGATCCAATAAGAACATGTCATTTGATGATCATCCTCTATATCCAATAAAAACAAAGCTGCATACAAATACAATTTCGATAGAGACCATATAACCATATACAGTAATAGTGTTCTTATAACATATTTCTCCTGAATTGAATTGGGTATACGCGTTTCGTGGCTACTAGCCACTTCTTCAGGACCCAGCACTTTACATCTGTCCATATTCACATTGGTATTTGTCATCAAATGTTTCTAAAACATAAAATGTAATCAAAAACATGTAAAATAGGCCTGTCCCTTGGTAGTATACTGAATAAAATATAGCGTGCTCCTGTCTCACTACCATAAGTTTGCAGGTTCACCACCCCAGTAAGATGAAAAAAAAAAACAGCAATATGGCCCCTGCCAGCCCTTGGACCCCCGTGGCTGCTGTCATAAGCCTCTCTGAATTTGAAGTTGCTGGCAGGGACCATATTGCCATTTGTTTTTACATTTTACAAGGGTGGTGAAGCTGCAAACCTATGGAAGTGAGACAGGAGCACACTATATTTTATCTAGTGAACTACCAGGGGACTGGCTTCTTGTACATGTTTTTGCTGACAACATTTTATGTTTTAGAAAAATTTGGTGACAAATTTAATGTGAATATGGACTGATGTAAAGTGGTGTGTCCTGAAGAAGTGGCTGGTGGTCATGAAATGCATAGACCCAATTTTATTTGGGAGATAGATATGTTATAAGTATACTGTTATCACTATAAAAATTGTACTTGAATGTAAATTTGTATTGGATTTAACCACTTCAGCCCTGGAAGGATTTACGTACTTAATGACCAGGCCATTTTCTGTGATACGGCACTGCATCGCTTTAACTGACAATTGCACGGTTATGCAACGTTGTACCCAAACAAAATTGAATGATCATCGTATGACATTCACTAAACTATGTTCTTATTTGATAATAAAAAGATGGTTATTTAAATGCATGTAAACAACAGTCAATGTTTTTTCTTTTGTCAGGGGATTTAGAATTAACATAGTCCCAGTCTTTTATACAATGGTTTCTATGATATGATAGAGATGAGGACACCTGTCCTATAATATTCTTTGACACAGTGGGAGGTCTTCACCAAACAATATACAGTAACACTATTGAGATGGATATGGGCAAGACATCTGCCCATCTATGGAGATCCCTATTCAAACACATAACATGTAATAAACATATTAATCAATCTTACCTAGTCATCCCAAAATCTGACACTTTAACCACCAATGACTCTCCAACCAGACAATTCCGAGCAGCCTGTGTTAAGAGACGTATAGTGCAGGTTAGACACTTACTAGGCAGTTAATTTTATAAGGTAAAGAGCAGCATACAAAGTGCAGTAGCCCACTGCAACCAATCACCTGGATGATCCAACCCTCAGTATAGTCAGTTACAATCTGGCTGTACAATTTGTGTTAGATTTACCAAAACTAAAGACTTACCAAACCTAAATTGAGGACCTACACCTAAACTATCCAACAATTTGTAACCAGTCTGGCAGAACCTTGCACTACATAGTTATTGGTAGAACTAAAGAAGCATATGGCAAGGTTAAAATTTAATTTCAACTTTCAGAAAGGTTTTCAGAAAATCCCCCTATGCAATTCTACATCTAATGAATAGCAGACACCATAGGCTGTCCTGTTGGAAATGCTGAAGGTCCTCCCATTCCATATGCAGCTGTTTTGGGTCCTCTCCAATGGGCCCGCAGCAGAGCAATATAGTGAAATTAAGTGGTGCAATAATATAATGAAATAAAGTATAGTGAAATTCCGAACAGAGAAGAATGGGGAACCAATGCTTTTACTGGAGAGAACCCAAAACAGCTCCATCTGCAATGGGAGAATCTTCATCTTTACAACAGGAGTAGATATGCTATCCATTCAATATAAACTTGCATAGGGGGATATTCTGAAAATCATCCTGAAAGGTGAAACGACACTTTAAGCTTCTGAACTGTTGTTCTTAGCTGTTGAATCAGGTAAATGTGATTGGCTGCTATGGGTTATTGGTCTTTTAAGACAAGATAGCTAGAAGTGCAATGAGGTAGTGGCCCTTACTAGATCTCTGTGAATGTAATTAGAGGCCTCCAGATATTCCATGCCCTCGCAGACATCTTGGCACATCCCAAGAGCTATACTTCTTGACAGTGTCCCTTTGTTCCTGCGCAGATAGTCATTCAGGCAGCCATGCTCCATGTACTCGAACACAAGAAAGATGGGCATTTGTTGGGTGGATACACCAAGAAGCTGAACAAGCTTTGGATGAGACATTTTCCTGTTGAAAAGAAAGAAAAAATTTGAGTGAACTTACTTACACTGTGACCACATTCATACTCTACCCTTCCCTCCCCATGAGTTCATCTATCACAAATACTGATACCCACTTTCAGCACTGTAGCTCAGTATGGACACATGAAGACCACCCCAATTCATATTTTTCATATTGAACCTTTATTGTGACATAACCCTCACCAACTACACACAAGCCGCCGTGAGCTGTAGAGTGACCTTGAAACAGAACCTTGTTACCTTAATTGACTTGGTAAAACCTCAACACACACACACACACATGACTGCTGAGGAGCATAGGCTTAGGAAAAACCGACTGATAATTCATTAACCTTGCCCCTTATAAAAGAAACCACACGTAGAACCATTAGGTTGGAAAAAAGGGCAAGGCCACAGCTTTATTTAATTTCCAACACAGACAATTGTAAACAATTTTAACCAGTGTCAGTCACAGTTGAACTGTGAGCATGCTTTAACATTAACTTGCCAAATTCCAATGGGGCCTGTCCTTACCATAATTGCTTAATAGACAAACTAATTCCAATTCCCAATGAAAGGCATTGCCAATTACGACAACTTCTAATGCTGGCAAGATCAAAAAACACAGATAAAGCTGTGACAGACCATATACAGCGCAGGAGGGAGGGCAGCTCTTTAAGAAGCTGTTCTTCAAAAGCCACACATTTTACCTCAGGCAGAACTTTTATATGAGCTCAGGCCCAACCCCATCACCCCATGTCCCCAGCTCCTAGCCATGCCCCCATCAGTCAAGGCTCCCTTTCCCTATGAGGGTGTCAGGTCACCTGATGGCAAGTGACAGGTGCGCACCGCTAGGGTTTAGGGGCGCACTGCTAAGGTTGTGCACCCTTAACTGACTACCACGAATGGAACTCTGGGTGGTGATGGAAGTAGGACCACTGGAGTACTGACTAAGATATGCAGGGAGCTAGAGCGTAGGTTTCCCCAGGGCACTGAGTCTAAGAGCCAGCAGGTGTTCACCAGAGCCTCTAGTGGTGAGGATGGACTTGGCTGCAACTGGCTCCAGGTTGCGGCCCCCAGGGTCTCCCAGCTCATGCTCACTGCTGGCTACTGGTGGATAGAGAGGTAGCAGCAGTACAGAACAACAAGGAATAGTCAGTGGGAAAGCCAAGGGTCAGGGCAATGAGCAGACAGGGACAGACAGGAGAGCATGCCAAGATCGGGGTAACCAGCAGACAAGAAAAGTCACGAACAAGCCAAGGTCGGGGTAACAAGCAGGAAGGAATAGTCATGAACAAGCCGAGGTTGGTACATGCAAACAGACGAAGAGCACTCAGCAGGAACCACACACACACAGAGCATGACACACAATATTGATCAAGGAAAGGGGTAGGTGCTGCATAAAGGAAACTTTATAATGATCGGATATGTTGCAGATATAGTGTGATGCTAATAGTAGCTGCTGCCACCACACATGTGCCCGTATACACCAGAACTGGGATAAGTAAACTGCAAAGTGTGTGTGATTAGGCGCTGCTAAAAGATATATAGAAAATATAAAAATATAAAATATTGAAAAATGTATACAGAAAATATATCCAATGCAATCAATTAAGGTACCATAATTAAAAAAATAATCAATTGGTGTGAAATAAAAATGAGTGTATATGTGTGTGTGATATTGCTTCACTCAATTAGTAAATGTGCAAATTATATGCTTAAAGTGCAGAAAAATTGTGCAAGACAATGCAAATACAAAATCTGTGCAAACCAATGCACAATATTGATTGGTTTTAGTGGCTTGCACTGCAAGGTGTTATATAATGTTCCTAATTAGGACCTGGGGTGGAGCCCTGCTGAGGAAAGTTTACTAATTCACACAGGTGAGGTGTGCACAGTTTCTAAGCTGACCATAAGCAGACAGGTAAGCAAACAGACAAGACATGAATGTTACTGCTGATTCATGACAGAGGGTCAAGAGGCCTTCATTGGTAGCTGCATACATTTCTCTAAAGCAGTGGTTCTCAACTCCGGTCCTCGGGCCCCCCCAACAGGCCAGGTTTGCAGGATAACTGAAATACATCACAGGTGATATCATTTGCTGCTCAGTGATTGCAGTATTCTAGTCTGCATCTCCCCAAGGTAATACTTAAAATCAAGCCTGTTGGGGGGGCCCGAGGACCGGAGTTGAGAACCACTGCTCTAAAGTAACTTGGGAGCAAATGATGCAAAGTTTGTAATACATGTATGTTTAAAAAATCTATCAATAAAATAGAAAAGGTTATGGAAGAAAAAATGCTTAGATGCTAAAGAGAGCCAGTCAATCTCCTCTCTGTGTTTTGACCATTAACACAATGCAAAAGGCAGCAGAAATGTGCAAAGTGCAGAAAGCCACAGGAACCACTAAAACCTTGACTGTAATGTCAATAGAGGGATATTTTTTAAAATAAGCTATGGGTTTGTTCCATTTACATTTTACTGTTCACATAGTGTTTCACGTTTTACAGTTCATTAAACTCTATTATTTTAAAAAGGTCCACCTGTTGGCTCATTGGTTTGTATCTTTGCACCAGACTCTATTTTAAACATTGTCCTTTCCCAAGATATTTGATATTCCACTTCACAAAATTGTGCATTTTGCTGGACTTTTTAATAGTTCCTTACATCAAAACTTGAGCTTCTTCCACAAAATCTTCTTCTGACATCATCCCTTCCCGAATCATCTTCACAGCAACTTTCTTCATACCCTGCCAAGATGCCAGCTTTACCACTCCAAACTGTCCGCTGCCAATCTCCTGAATAAATGTCAGGTGGGTGGGGTCAATTTCCCATTTACCTGTAAAGACAGAAAACCTGATTACATTTATGTTGGGTACACGCTAAACAATGTTTATATGATTTTCTTGTACAGCTTTCCTTTAGATTTACCAAAACCATATAAGGTCAAAGCTAAACACGTTCAAATTGTATGCAAATAGGCAGGCCCTTGCACAACATGGTGGAAGGTAATGAACAACTAAAGTTGTATAATGTGTATCCAGCTTTAACTAAGGCACATGCAATAATGCTACTGAAGGATTAAGCCTGGTACACACAGTAAGTTTTTTCTTGTTCAACCCAGCGTGCTGGAAGTAAAAACAAACTGGCAGATCTTTGTGCTAACAAAAGAAAGTTAAAAAAAACAAAACTGGAAGATCATTGTGCTAACACAAGTGATGTTAGTTCAGCTATCTGCCCTGTTGTGCTATTGTGTACTGACAAGGGGGACGCCCCCCACCAGAACACACCAGTCAGCACTCACAGCCATTGACTGCAAGCGCTGATCGGATGCCGGTTTTCCAGTATGCCCTCGATAAAAGCCTGACGTTAGACTGGCTTCTGTCGGACAGGCTGCTGTATACTCAGGCTGATGTGTGCCAGCCTTTAGTGTGAAAGACTGGTCTTGGTTGATGGACATGACCATTTTGATTGTACAAAAACTGTCAGGTTATGATGGTTGTAGTCAGGTTATAATGTGTATGGTGACCCTTACAGGACACAACTAGCCAAAATAATGATGTCTAAGGAATGTGGCAAGCATTTCCCTAATCTCGGTTAGTTCAATTCAACTTAGTAAAGATGGAACTGATAGCTTTTTGACCAGAGTACCGAGTAATACATTTTGAAAACAAGGTCTGCTATTTAGATAGCAGATCAAGAAGCCCGCCCAGCCCAACAGAACAGCAAATATTACATTTTACTTTGCATGCTTATGCACCAATAGCAGTATAGCCAAATACAATATATTTATAGAGGAGGTTCACCATAGCTCAGTCCAGCTGTGACAGGGGTTGTCTCCTTCCAGCAGCAGACCGGATAACGAAGACGTGACGTTAGACCTGTATGCAAAACAAACACATGACAAATGATAGTAACCAAGAATCTATCTATCTATCTACTAAATTATAATGATTTTCATATATCCATACCTCCAGAGTTGTGTTGGTGGTAGTTGATAAGTTGGGGTATAGTGGAAAACACATACTTTTCAGCCACATAGTATTTTTGAGGAGAGTCATTTGTTTGCCGGATACGATAATGCTTCACTGCTTGAATACCCTCTCTGTAAGGATAATACCACAAACATGTAATTCAGCCAATACATCTAATGATTGGTAAGCTGCAATAAATAAAATTTTTTGACCTTGGGTTTGAATACTCTTTAATGCTCTCCTTTAAGGGATGGATGAAGGGATGGGAAAGCAACATGTGGGTGGGGCCACCCGGCCTTTTTCCCTGGGGGAGGGGGGATCCCTTTCTTGTGTATGCTCTCACCAATGCCCAGAACCAGGTGGGGCCACGTTCATATGAAAGTCAACATTAAGGCAGATCCCCAACTTAGAGATAAGCCATACACTGTGTGCAGTAGTGCAATGTACAGAGAGGTTGATTTACTAAAGGCACGTAGACTGTGTACTCTGCCAGAACAGTACCCCAGAGCTTAGTAAATGAGGTGAAGTTTCACTTTGCAAAGAATACCCAATCACATTCAAGGAAATAGAAAAAAAGCATTTTTGCTTGCACATGATTGGACAATGGAAGTCAACAGAGCTTCCTCCATTTACTAAGCTCTGGAGCAACTGAATTTCAAAGTGCACAGTCCGCTTGCTTTTAGTAAATAAACACCTAAGGCCGTCTGTAACATAGTCTGTCCCATATAACTACACACCATTACTCGATGAATGTTGCATTAAAAGGGAAACCGCTGAGCCTATGCCATCTCCACCAGTCCAGCATCTCTGCCACTTCACTCAGTGACAGAATGGGGTCCCGTTGTGCACTAGGGTGGATCTCATGCATGCACATAATTAACTCCTTCAGAAATCCATGCGGCTAGGTCAATGGGGACTCTGTACCATGGATTTGGTCCTGGTTACTGTTTGGGAAACCGACCATTAGGGAGGGAGGTAGGATACCGACCGTCACCCACGCCTGGTACCACTCCCTGCAATCTGGCTGCTATTCATGCTCAGCAGTTCAAAATTACCCGTGGCAATGACTCTTCTACTCCGACTCTCCTGCTGAATTAACCCTTAGTGGTGGCCTTCCTCTTGCACCCCGTGTATGCTTTACAGGCCCGGTTCTTCCAATACACCATGTACCGCAATGCATAACTTCAGACCAGGCTCACAAACAGTTAACAAAACTCCACTTGAAGGCTGCAACGGTACAGTCCATGAATATTTAAGTCCCTAACTAGCTATTCTTAGTGTTAGGAAAAGCAAAAAATGTGCCTGGGAATGGCCTGTGCGCACTCGCGTGCGCCCATGCGCGTGCCTGTGCAGGCCAATGGTGCCAAAACTGACTATTTAGCCAGACAGCACCTTGCAGCAGATGCTGTCCGTTCTACAGTGTTCCCTGCAGCTGTGACCCCCCCCTGTGATTACTATTGAGTGACTTCCTGCCTTTGTGACCCCGGCTACTCCTGTGGACCTTGCTGATGTCTGCCTGCCCTTGACCCCGGCCTGTTTACGACTATTCTCTTGCCTACTCCCTTTGTACTTCTGCCGCCCGCACGTTGCCGATCCTGCCTGTACTCGACCATCCGTTTGCCTGATCCCGCTGTACTGCACCGCCTGCCAGTTTGACTGTACCACTACCCTTCAGCTTGCACGAGCTTCATCTGACTTCTGCGTACCATCTGAGATTGTCCAGCCCTCGTGCCCCCCTGCGCTCCAGAGCTCCCTGTCCACACTACAAGGGACTCTCGAACCAGGGCCGCAAGAGAGGTTGCCCCCGCATAAGCCAGACTCTACCACCAGGTATGTGACACTTAGGCTGTCTAGTTATACCTTTGGAGGTAGAAGTCCATTAGTGGCAAAGTCCTTAGCAGGTGGGTTCCCTTAGGGCGATGGTGATCGTAAGTTACTTCGTAACTCCCTCCCTGAGCCTTACCCTTAATTTATATGCTGAAGAGGGTGGAGGGCAGAACCCAAAAAGCCCGGGAAACTGGCAGACCCAGTATTAACCCTTCCCCACCTGGACAGCCCAGACTCTCTATCTAACAATGACCCAAATTGTAGGCACCTGTCTACAAGCTGTAATATGCAGGTGCATAAAGGCTAGAACTACTAGGACTCTGGATCTATATGTTATTGAACTGTTACTTTACGTACAGAAGCTTCCTATGCACAGTTAGGTAGTTTGTTACAGAAAAGAAATGGTATTACCCTAGAGACTTAGTGAATATGGATAAAGTGTACACTCCTGGATGTCTTGAGTCCCGAACCATATAAGCACCTTCTTTCCCCTAAATTAAATAAAATAGAACACCAGATGAAGCATACAAATAAGCAATGACAGACATTTTATTAAGTCAGCATAATGCACATTTATTGTGTAGAAAATGTAGTTATCCATTACAGCCAATCAGATTTTGGTTGACTGCAGTCAAAAACAAATGCCAGTTAGTTTCTTAAGCTTGCTGCACTTTGTGCAAAGTCAGCGACCCTCCTCGCAATTTATAGAATTATTCAGTATATGTTTATTTCAAATGCAAAAGCTGAGGAATGAATTGCATTGATGAACATTGACTTACAATGAGCTTACAATGACAATAAGCCTACCTAGTAAATAGCTTTCATGGGAAAAATGGTAGCCCTTATCAAGTAACAGCTCTATAACATACTGCTGTTGAGGAATGTATGACTTAATAGTAGTGTGCATTATTATTCCCAATACACTGAGGTTTTCCTCAATAATTTATTAATACTCAATGTGCTTTGCATTTTTAGTAACCTAAAGATTACATGTAGTATGAATATCCTATTGCACCAGAGGATGTTAAACCTGTGTTTACCAGAATAGATTCTCCATTTACTATTTTTCTTATTCCGTACTATCTAAAAATGCTTAGATAGTATAAATATGGAGTGTTAATTTGTGTATTTTCTACTTTAGAAAAAATGATATTATTAAATGGAAATGTCTTGCTTGAATTACATTATAGATTTCCAGCAGTAGTCACTACAAACGTTTAGGCAGACTGCATTTTACTGCAAAACTTGCTTTAGGGGAAGTGATATACAACATAGCTGTAGGTCAGTCAAACTAAAAAAGGCACATGCAAACTGAAATTCAAATATTGCCCTTATTTTTAAATTAGAAAGCCTGCCAAATATTCTCATAATATAATGCATACAAATTAGAACTTGCCTGATCAATCAGAAGCCTTTCAGCTTGGTTCCGGTTAATATTTCTGTTGTACCATCTAAAAACAAAGATGCACAGTTACACATTAATGCCAAGGCCAGCATAATTGAATTGCAAGATGGTTTATAGGGAAATATAACCAAACAGAGAATGGGGGATAAACGGAGTTAAAAAGTTCCACAATAAACTAGTGCAAATGAGAGTACAGCCTTCTAAAAAGAGAAGATATCTGTGCGCTTCACTTCCATTACAAATCCAAATTTAAAAAAGGTATTTATTCCTAATCTTTGAGCTAGTGGACAGTGGAGCCATGCAAATTCTGTTCCCTGGGCCAACTGACGCTACAATATTAGGTTGTATATATGCTATAAACCAGGGGTCTCTAAACTGTGGTCCAGAGGCCAGATGTGGTGCTATGCTTTCTTTTATCCGGCCCCTAGGGCAATGTTCCATCCTTTGACACCAGCTATGTGGCATAATTACTCCCACAGACTCCAAGAAAGGGGCACAATTATTCCCAATGACACCAACAATGGGGCACATTTTTTCCCAATGACACTAAATATGTGGGACTTTTCCATTCATTGACACCAACAATGTGGCACAATTCCTCCTACTGACCCCAACAAAGGGACACAATTGTTCCCAATGACACCAATGGTAGGGTACTATTCCTCACACTGAAACCAAAGATGGGCATTGTTTGTGCCCTCTTTTGCCGGGACCTTTTCTACTCCCACTGACCAGAGTGTGCCCCCCCCCCCCCCCTAAAGTCTAAAGGACAGTAAACTGAAGTCCCCTGCTATAAATCATTGGTTGCACAGTTGGTGCAGGGACAAAAAAAAAAATATTTGCATGGCCCATCCACTGAACTAAAATGAGAAGTAAACCAATGATTTCTTGGGTTTGTGTTAGTTAGGAGACGTGAACATTCTGTACCTTCGGTTAGGAAGGCTCTACTCTGGTTAAAAAGCTTTATACAAATGTTTCATAACATTGGTGGATAAATACAATATGTAGCAATTGCAGGAATAACTAAGATGTTATCTGGAAGTTAAAAAAAAACTGCTATTGAAGCCTACACAGCAAGAAGACTGCAAGCAACGTGGTCTACGAAGGTATGAAATAGAAAGAACCAGCTGTCAAAATACATCTTGGGAGGGCTGGTGCATCAAATGGTGCCTCTCTGTAGAGTCATATACCGTAGGCTGCACTGTAAGTTCTATTTTAATTTAAAAAAAATAAATAAAATACTGTAAATAAAAAAAAAATGTATGTATACCCAAACCCTTATTATTATTTTTAATAGAGTAGGGAAGGGTTAAAATATTATTTTCTGCTGCCTGTGTCCCATTTGGGGGATTTCCGTTTACTTCCTGTTCCAGAGATGCAGCGAAAAGCATAAAGAAATCTCTACAAAGTTCTGAGAATTCCCTTTGTTGATAGTTGTTACTGGAACAGCTACCCCCATTGAAAGATTTACCCTTACTTCTTGTTCTGGAAAAAAAAGCCCTTTCTGTCTAAGTCCCCAGGACAACCAGAGAGGATTATTAAACCTAGTCCAGGTATCAATAAAGACCTGAGAGAGCCCCCCCTTTACCTTTAAGAAGTAGTTTTGGCTATACATACACTTTATTTGCAGAGCATGACTATTCCAATCTTTTCCTCAAATCCTTTATTAAACAAAATTTAGTGCCTGTTCATAAACTGTATAAACTACTCAAATAAAGTTTAGCAAAGCTGTTTTCAACTTTGCTAATACTAATGGAAACAGATATGCTTTTTTATAATGCCACTTTGTACTTCTATTTATACTAGCCATTGTTATATTTCCCAAATGAAATACTATTACTTACTCATAGGCCAAGAGACTGTCTTCACTTTGCTTTGCCAAGTAGGTACTTGGAGCGTAACCCACATGTCTGAAACAAAATATATAAATATATATATTTTTAACAGATGTTTTATTGAACAAATCAGCAGAACAAAACACATGCCAACAGGCAATAAATATATTATTATGCTTCATGCTCACTGGCCTCTAAAAAGAAAAGGAGATGATTGCTAATTAGTAAGAGCCATAAATAAGCCCAATAAACATCCATAGCCTGATGGATCTGCAGCAAACTTTTCTCTTATTAACGGTCTTACATGATGACTAGCATGTGTGACCCCCTTTCATTAAATAAGCTGTATATGGAAGGGTGCATCACTGCAGCGCTGGCTAGCACAGTGCATTGCTACACTAGAGTGGTGGTAAGTGCATATGGAGCATTGGTGTAGTGGCGAGTTAAGTAGGGACATTCAGGAGAGGTGGTCAGAGCATCAGAGAAATTTGGGGGGCAGGTGCAATGGTGAGAGTGGGGGTTGGTGTACAGGTGTGGTCGGGGAAGGGAAATGGGGGCCAGCCATGGTTGGTAGGGGGCAGTGTGGCGTGAAGACATGGTGATGGTGGAGTTTCAAACCTGGTAGTGAGGACATGCGCAGTGATGGTGGGGTGGGGTGCTGGCTCAGTGGTGGTGGACTTTCATGATAGGTGATCAGTTTGATTCAAGGACCCTTTCACACTGATCCGTTTTTGATGTACTTTTGGTGTTTATAAAGCAGACCAAAAATGCATAAAAAATATATCCCCTTAAATCCACACCAATGCACTGTGGGTGCGGTGCATTTTTAAAAGTCCCGCATGCTGCATTTGTGGTGCATGTTTAAAAAGTGCAGCAAAAACACAACTCCCCATTGAAATGAATGGAAAACACATAAAAATGCACCTGTGGCAGGTTTTTGGTGTTTGTTTGAGTCACGTGTCTAAGTTTAACAGGTGTATGCTGGGAGTAAGGAATATAGAAAACACCTAAAAACTCATTGAAAACAGATAAAAAAACGCTGTTGCATTTTTACAGCACTTTTTCAGCGGAGCAGTGTGAAAGGGCCCTAAGGTATATGTAATATTTGGGGCATCAAGTTATTTTTGTGTAGTAAATACTCCTGTGTACTTTACCAATGTTATGCCTGTACTTTGATAGTGCCTTATTCTTATTCTTTGTTGAACTTTAAAATTTGAAAAAATCTGATTCAAGATCTCTGTGCCAAATATAACCAGCATGCTTCAAATGCTAATGTATTGGCCATAATGAGCGCACTGAGAGTTTTATGATCACAAACAATATTCAGGTGTGTTGCAAATACTGGGAGAGGTATTGGTGGCATATAAAGGGCCCTTCTGCCAACATGTCTGGATTTTTCAAAATACCTTTAGAATTTGGTGGCAGTTTGCCTATACAGTATGTTCACCTGCAATTGCACGAAGATTTTGGATAAGTGTGGGTAACGTTTATCAGGAAGGGGCCAAACTTTGATGCAGAATCTGACTTTTGGCAAGTATGCTGCTTACATTAAACTCATTTTGACTTATAAATGATATCCTGACATTCTTAAAACCCAAACATGATGAAAAGATTGTGTGCTCGTTGGTGTCCACCTACCCATTTTTATCCTGTACTTTCCACCAATTCTGTTGAGAAGTGTCCAGTAACAGATACTCTTCTCCTCTGCAGAGTGCCAGCTCTTCTGGATTTCCTGTTTTGTAATCGTATAATGCCAGTGACCAGCCTGGCTCTAGATTGCTTATCTGGAGATGTGAAAGCCAAACAGAAATAAATTGGTTTAACACAGTAACTACGTTTTCTTGTCAAATAAACCTTCTCAGTGCCAGTGAGGTCCTCTGCAACGCAAAAAGGCTGATCTCCTAAAAAAGGCACCAGAAGAAGCTGTCTGTACTCACTAGTTAGGACCTTTTAATATTGAAACCTGCTCAACTTTAACATGCTGAGGCTCATAACTTTGATGGTTTGCCTTGTTGTCCACTAATGAGGTGGAGGAGGGGCTGCCCTGAGATGCCAAACACGGAAGCGGTTTTACATTATTATAATAATGCACATCAGGTTTTGGTTCTCTCTGCATTGTACAGTATGTAATGGAGCATGTATTCCTGATTACTACCCATTCACCACTATTAACCACTTACCAACCGGGCCCCTTTTTTACATTTGGTGGTCACAAGCTAAAAACAGTTTTTTTTTTTGCTAGAAAATTCCTTAGAACCCTGAAACATTATATATATATTTTTTCAAACACCCTAGAGAATAAAATGGCGATCGTTGCAATACTTTTTGTCACACGGTATTTGCGCAGCGGTCTTTCAAGCGCAATTTTTTGGGGAAAATTTCACTTTTTTGAGTTAAAAAATAAGACACCAGTAAAGTTAGCCCAATTTTTTTGTATATTGTGAAAGAGGATGTTATGCCGAGTAAATAGATACCATACATGACACGGGTTTAAAATTGCGCGCACTCGCAGAATGGCGAGAATGACTAGAATTACTGCTCACACTCTGGCGATCACGGCGATACCTCACATGTGTGGTTTGAACACCATTTTCATGTGTGGGCACGACTTGCATATGCGTTTTCTTTGCTGCGCGAGCTCGCGGGGACGGTGGCGCTTTAAATTTTTTTTTTTTTTAATTTTATTTATTTTTTATTTTTAACACTGTTTCTTTAAAAAAAAAAAAAAAAAATCTGATCACTTTTATTGCTATCACAAGGAATGTAAACATCCCTTGTGATAGTAATATATGGTGGCAGGTACACTTTTTGGAGGGATGGGGGGGGGTCTAAAAGACCCCCCATCCCTCCTTTGCACTTCACAGTATTCAGATCCCCAAAAACGGCGATTCTGAATACTGTAATTTTTTAAAAATTGGCGCCGTTAGCCGCCGAGTAAACCGGAAGTGACGTTGTGACGTCGCTTCCGGAATTTGCCAAAGGAGACCCGATCGAAGCCGACTCTATCAGGTATTCTTCTAGCCGGCGGAGGCTCCGGATCGTCGCTCCGGTCTCCCGGTGAGACGGGAGGCCGGAGAAGAGCGGCGGGAGGGGAGATGTCCCCTCCCGCCCCCTGTGGTAACAACCGAGCGGCTCCCAAGCCGGATCGGTAGTTACCCCTGGATAGCTGACCGCCCGCTCTAAAAAATGATACCAGGATATAGCCTGCAGCTGCAGGCTATGTCCCGGTAGAGCTGCTCAAAACCGACCGCCGCCTATTTACGGCACTGGTCGGGAAGTGGTTAAACAGACCTCAAGTTCACTTTGAATTCAAACTTCACTTTTAAATAAATGGAAAAAGAGTGGCCCTGCAATATGCATCTCCTCTATGGCCCTGTCTAATGCTGACTCATCACTTTGAGATATAGCACCATTTCTTTTATGGATTGTATGATGCCCAGCATCATCCATATCTCCTCCAGTGAATAAAAGCCATCATGGCATGTCTTTACATCGGCCTGGGCTCACAGTACTTTAAAGTGAGATGCTCCCTGTCATATAATGTACAGTGCCCAGTTATAGAGGCATTGCATACAGATTGAACATAATGAAGAATAAGCAATGTAAATACATGAAAACACTTACCCTGTTGTCATCTGGGGTGGGAGGCAGAGGTTTCCCTTAAAATAAGAAAACAGAAAATATCAAATAATGGTAATGGAGACCTAGAAAAATGCATTTATTTAAGATTATTATATGAAAGTTCCATGCAGTGCATGAAACTGTTGAGCCTCAGGATTAAACGAAGAATGTTGACTTTGTTTTATTAAAAATTAACTTTTATCAGTATGCATTAAAGGAGATCAACTGAATATAAATAATCTTAGCAATGCGTGTTAATATTTGTTTTATTATCAACATGTTCAGTCTGTTTAGTTATGCTTTACAATGGTTGTGCAATGCATTTATTCTAATTTATGGCCTTACTCACACGGGCTTGGTTTAAAAGAGCAATATATACGAAAGGCTTTAACAATTGGAGGACTTTCAGCAAGAGTTTTGAAACCTATCATTTAACTCCAGCTTGAGAATATTAAACACAGATCTTAAAGCAGAACTAAACCGATTTGACTGTGTCCCAAAATAGTTACATTCAAGGCATACCTTAAGGCTCCATTGACACCTGCATGAAGCACAAGTGCACTTTTTTGTGATGTTTTTGCCCATCTGTAGTACAACAGCATAGGGCAGCCTATCCAATTGAATGGACTGTCCTATGCATGACAAATGCACCAAATTGGCTTCTGCACCTTTTTTTTGCCAGTGAGCCTTTTTGTAAAGTGCGCAACAAAACGTGCATCTGCTAGCTGTGTTTAGGGTGTCATTAAGGAAAGATGGCACTGCAAGTGCAATGCGCGTTTTGGTGCATTTACGGGAATGTGAAAGTGTGAATGGGGCATAAATGATAACTGTTACATTTATTAGTGTGCTTGTGTTAGTCTCAACTGTCAAGCCATCAAGGGGCTGGTGTCATAACTGATCACATGACAACTACAAATCAAACATACACTAGATTTTGAACAAACATTCATATAAAAATGAATTGCTTAATCCATGAACATACGAATGTTATTCGAAAGAGCTGCAAAATGTGTTTTGCTTTTAACATTCAATTTTGGTTTGAATGTAATTTGCTGAATGAAAACCACACACATTGTTAAAAATTTTGCACTCAAGAAAAATTTTCCATCCTGCTCCTTTGAATTTTCTCAACATTCTAATAAAAACAACCATCATTTTGATCCCTCCAACAATTATAAAATTGAACAAATGTTCATAAGATAAAAAATTGCAAATTAAATTCTCCTAGTGTATAGCCAACTTAAAGAGGAGCTCCTTCACCAAAAAATGAAAGTCAGCAGCTACAAATACTGTAGCTGCTGAGTGCTGACATTTATTATTAGGACACTTTCCTGTCCTGAGATCCCACGAGGTCGGCATCCCAGCCGATTTTTCAAACGGCTCTTGGGTGCTGCCGCCGCCATTCGTTGTAAGGGAAACCGGCAGTGAAGCCTTGCAGCTTCGCAGCCGATTCCCTACTGCACATGCATGAAGCACGCTGCTTGTGAATGGCCCGGTGGCGGGGGAAGGAGGAGGGGGACTGAGCTTCCGAGGGACTTGGCGGAAGTGTGGAGGGGTACCTCTTAAAACAGGTACCCGCTCCCCGCCAAAAGGTGCCAAATGTGGCACTGGTTTTGCCCCTTTTGGGCAATGATAATGTGAATGATATAGTTTTAATCCCGCTTTACTGAGAGGGCTGACAGTCACCTTCAACAAGCTGCTAGCAGGCTTCTGTAAAATTCAGCATTACTTGAAGTTTGTCAAACACCTGCTGAAGTTTGCTAGCAGCTTGTTTAAAGTGACAGTCTGCACTCCCATTAAGATCTGTGTTTAACATTCTCAAATTGGAACTAAAGGATTCCTTAAAGAGGAGTTCCACCCAAAAATGGAACTTCCGCTCATTTGTCTCCTCCCCCCTCCAGTGCCACATTTGGCACCTTTCGGGGGAGGGGTGAGCGGGTACCTGTTTTTAACAGGTACCCTGTCCCCACTTTCGGGAGGCCGGGCCCGGGTAAAGTACGTCACACATCCGGCCCCTCCTCTTCCCTCTGCAGCCAGGCCTCTGCAGCCAGGCCAGTAGGAGAGTGCAGCACACCTCGTACATGCTCAATAGGGACCCGGCAGTGAATCCGACCGTAATGCTTCACTGCTGGGTACCCTTACCGGTAATGGTGGTGGCAGCACTCGACAGCTGATGGAAACATCAGCTGTGGTGCCGACATCGCTGGACTCCAGGACAGGTAAGTGTCCTATTATTAAAAGTCAGCAGCTACATTATGTGTAGCTGCTGGCTTTTCATTTTTGGAATGGTGGGCGGACCTCCACTTTAAGGCCTTTTTCACATTGGTGTCAGTTTCAGTTTCTGATCTTTTGTGGAAGGTTTTTTCAGATCAGGGCAGAGCAGCGGATTCTAGGCTTTCAGGAGGCGATCCTGTCGACTTCTGAATATGCAGTGTTTTTTTTCCAGCTGAATGGGGATTATTCAGAGAAACATTGCGCCACAAGCTAAGCGTTTGGCTCCTAGTTGTGCCATGGCCCTATTGACTTCAATGGGCGAGAGATTGACAGGGGGGTCAAACTTAGCACCCCAAGGTAAGCTTGCCATGGCATGAGTCTAGTCTCCACGTGCTGCATGTTATGTTTTAGGTAAATGATCAGGATAGGGGAGTAAAAAGAAGCAGTCCGTGTAAAAGAAAGACATCAGGAAAGCTGTTGTATGTGTGAGCAAGGCCTAAGTCTAACAGACAGACTGATTTGATAGAAGAGAACATTCTCTGCACAGCAAGAAAGAGGTACTTTAAATTCAAAATAACAAATGACCGGTCCACTTTACAGAAGCTTTGAATGTTTTTGTGTATGATATGAGGGGGGTTTACACCAGGGCCAATAAGAGCATGTCCATAAATTCTAGCAATGAGTATGTTATATGATTTTTATATAATACATTTTTATTGGGAAAAAAACAGCATTCATACAATTTCATAGACTAAATGCTGCAACAGCGGCTACAGTATGTATAAATCAACAATAATATGTGCTACAAGGAATGACAAACCAGGTAACATGGAGTTATAACACTATGATCAAGAAGCGTGGCAAAGATATGTCGATGACAGGCTCAAGGGTCCGCTTGAACGGCCCTATATAGGGGATCTACAGAAATAAGATTCAGAAAATTAGGTCAAGCTTTTACTTGGGCTCCATTACATCAAAACATGAAATGTCATTCCATGTAATGGAAACCTTTGCATATGGCCAGCATAACAGGATGCGTAAAGCCACCTTCACAATGGTAGAGTTTAAGATAAAGGAGAGCTATGAAAGAAGACCAAGTGAAGGGGGGAGGGGGGTAGAAGAGGTAAGAGTGAAATATCTGATGGAGGGGTCCATCCAACCAAGCTCAACTATCATTTTTGTAAGCCTGATTTCCAAGGAAAGGCAAGGTTCAAGGGAATCGGAAAAGTCAGTGCATGAGAACCACAAGTCATGAAATTTAGTAGAGTTAACATTGGCCATGGACAGTAAGTTTTCTATTTGCATGATGGAGTTTAGTTCAGTAACCCACTCTCCTCAGTATCATGGAGGATTTCCACTGCCTGGGAATCATAACACATCCTGCCATAGGGAGGAATCATATCAGACTCTTCTTAATAGTTTAAATTGTACCAGGTGTTATGGGAAGGAGAGCCAATTCCAGCGTCTCTGGCCATGCTCTACCCCTTATAAGCTTAGGTGAAATATGGTGTTCCAGAACGGTCTTATTTTTGGACAAGACCACCATATACGGAGAGGCATACCACCTGGCTTGCCGCATCTCCAGCACCAATCTGGAATTGATGGGATAACTGTATGTAGCATGGCCGAGCATCTATAACATCTGGTCAAAATGTTTTAATTCCCTTCCTGTGAGGCATTTGTGATTTTGAAGGTTAAGAGAAAAGCATTGTCCCAGTCCTGAATATGTTATATGATTTAGGTTTTCAGACCACCCAGTTTGAAATGCTTTACTGTATACTGAGTCCATTGTCTACATATGAAAAATAATAATAGTGCATATATTCTGTATATTATTTTTTCTCGTGAAAATTCAATATGATCCTTTTACTTTTTTTTTACTGCTAACTATGTGTGATATTTGTTTCATTATATGACAATAAAAGTACTGTCTAGTGATTTAAAAGAAATCCCATCCTAAAGCCTGAGATTTTTAAAAAATTCTAGGAATGTCTTTCTAGAAAAGAAAATGTATCTGGATGATTAGAAGAAAGTTCTGTCTTATATAATGCCAGGTTGCTTCTCCAAAGTTATATTGTACATATTTATTGTATTAATTTCATGTAATGCGTGCACACAGAACATGGGACAAGTCATGGGTTCCCTCCTGTCTCTAAAGTAGCACCAAAGGGCCCCGCATTCATGCCCGTCTCCGGGGGGGGTTTGGACTGATACATCACTTCAGTATTTGCAACAAGCTGAGCATCGTCAGTTAAATTTCAGCCATATACAAACCTATACAAAAGAAAATCTAAGCTCCTTCTAGAAATGCTAAGTTTTATCTTTCAATCTTTTTGTTGAAATAAAGAAAGCATATCAAGTCACATAATGTCTTACAGTGAACTCCAAAGTGTGAGATAACATTTGAACATGAGACATAAGATCATCATCCAGATCTATAGTACAGTAATACATATTGTATTGAGAAGTAGATTATTATTTATAAAGACAAGATTCATCAAAAATATCTTTGGCGTGAGTAAGGCCATATCAAAAGACAATTTAATGTCCCAGACGTGTGCTTATCAGGCCCACTTGTACTATATTATAAAGAGCCGTGAAAGTCCCAATGGTTCATTTTTAAGTAAAGGAAGAGCAGCAACCCCACAACGCAGAGCCTACAGCCCTACCAAAACTGGGGGGGGGGGGGGGGGAAACCCGGACTAT
>BLSH010446752.1:846301-859247 GCA_018402905.1 Glandirana rugosa | reverse complement strand
CCTACAGCCCTACCAAAACTGGGGGGGGGGGGGGGGGAGGCTCTGAGTATCTTATAAAACCAGTATTAACTTTTAAGCTACATATAACAGAAGAGGCCATCTATTATGGTCACCTAATCAGAGGTAAGGAGGAAAGAGAAAAAAAGCAATTTACTGAAAGATAAACTGTTAAAATGAGAGAGGAAAATGAGAGGAAGAAAAGAGAACAGAAAAGAAGAGAAGAGGATCAGCCAGTGTATCGAATCCAAGGGTCCCAAGTGACATCGGACTTCTTAGTGGAGTTGTGGAGAATACAGATCGCTAATAATTTTTCAAAGGAGGAAAACAGAATGGTACCTTTAGGTCTGAATGACAGTAAACTGGCCCCTTTTTTAAAAAGCTTGAGGACCCCTGCTTTAGATAAAAAGTAACGCTAGTTTTGCAAAGTCACTGTAACTATAAGATTCTGTTAAATATGAGGGAAGTTGAGGCATTGTTGAGCAGGTTCTAATTGTCTTTGTACCCGTTTTATGGAACCCAAGTATATTGTAATGTTCTTGTATGGTAGTCAGTAAAGCAGGAGGGAGTAACATGCGGTTGGAGGTCAACTCACCACCACTGATATTGATATTGATAATGTAGTCTGAAAAAACATAGACAGTTAAGCCAGCCATACATGGATTGAAATTTGTCTGGTTCATCAGGGACCAGCCGAATTTTGATCCATGTATGGGCAAGGTGGTTGTACAGAAGTCGATACACTGACTGAGAGGGAAAATGGATGGACAGATTTGGCTCCATTAGAGGAAAATCCCTTTAAATGATGAATATTTAAAGCCACACAGTGGTGTTAGTGCAGTGTTAGATTGATAACAGTGCAATAGATATTGACTGGCTGACAATGGTGGCTCTTCCTCTGCATATGTGTTCTAATGTTCAAGACTTTACAGGAGGAGGATGTACTGGTGTATTTTAATAAATATACACTGAATTTAGGGTAATTAAAAAACTCTTAAATAAGCACACTGAAGTGACTAAATGATACACAGTGATAAATTAAATCCTCCTACATAAGCTGACCTGTTTATCTGTAGCCTTCTCTCCTCTATAGTCTTTTAAAGTACACAGTTTAAATGGTATTTCCCAGCTTCCAGGAGGCAGGGTTCTATGATGTTTTACACTGGACAGCACACAGCTGAGTGTAATCTGAGACCTGAATGGAGGGAAAGGACACTATATAGGCTCACTGGGAAACAGACACATTTGAGGCTGTTGATCACCTGCTTTGTGTTAGATGGGTTGGTGCTGTCTCCCAGGATTGCCTGGTATCACCGAAAACTGTCTGAAGTGATTCATGTAGATAGAGGATGGAGAGAGCAGAAAGTGCTATCGACTGATGCAAGTACACACTACATGAGGATATGCTTTGTTCATTTTTCATTTCAGAGATTTACAACCACTTTAAGGATGTATTTATATTTGAGTTCTTCTTTTAAACAGGTGGAGATTGATAAAGTCATCACTACTTTCCAGAGTTTAGTAAACATCTTGTTGGTAATCTGTGCTTCATCCAAGAATCTGAAGTTTCATTTTCAATTTGAGCTTGAGTATACCTTTAAAGCAGGGGTTCTTAAACTTTTTAATCTGATGTGAGTGTTTAACACTCAAAATGGGAGTTGTGAATCATATACTGTTACATCAATCAGGACCAAGTACCTATGTGTTTTGGTATAGAAAAGGTAACTCCAGTGGTCTAAATGGAATTTCCAGTTCATTCAATTGTATAATATATATGTATATATTTAATACTTAAAAAAATGTTTTTTTTCCATTATAGCCGTTAAATGGGTAATATATAAACATTTTATATCTATTAATCTCTGCCAATAAGCTCCAAACAAAACATCTGCATTGCATAGCCTTAAAACACTGCGCTATAGATAAACATCTTTATATCAGGAGAGATGTGTACACCTCTTTTGGGGTGGTTATGAGAAATGGCCCCCCAAACAGGACATTACCCTAAATCTGTAGATAAATAAGAGAACCAAAACCTTTGTTAAGTGGAACAATGGGTATGATAATAAAGTTGGCAGTGCCTCCACCAAGGTCAGGGCCTGTGCAACCAGAGGGGATTCTCTTCCTGGGAAATTACCAGTAATCTAAACAGTAATCTAATAATTAGTAATTGGGAACAGAAGAACTTCTGCAACCAGAATATAACATTAACTATAAGTATATAAATGCAAACTAGCATAGAAATAACACAAGCTTCATATTAGAAGAGATTAATAACAGTATACCCCTCACATTTCTGTAAAAATGTATTATATCTTTTCATGTGACAACACTGAAGAAATTACACTTTGCTACAATGTAAAGTAGTGAGTGTACAGCTTGTATAAGGGCTCTTTCACACCAGCGGATCATTCGGGTCCGCCTGTCAGTTTTTCAGGCGGACCCAAACGGACGCTCCATTGTCCTCTATGGAGCAACGGATGTCAGCAGTGACATGTCCGCTGACATCCGATCCGCCAGAAATAGACGGATGGAAACCCTATTTTCCATCCGCCTGGCGGATCGGATGAACACGGACAGACGGTATGTGTTCATCCGATCCCCCATAGAGGAGAATGGAGCTGTGACAGGTCAGTCTCTGCACAGAGTGCAGAGACTGTCCTGTCAACCGCCGGCTCAGCAGGGATAAACGGATGGATCCCCGCTGAGCAGCAAAGCCTGTCAAAACTGGCTCCGCTCGTGTAAAAGGGGCCTAAGAGTGTAAATTTGCTGTCCCCTCAAAATAACTCAACACACAGCCATTAATGTCTAAACCGCTGGCAACAAAAGTGAGTTTACCCCTAAGTGTAAATGTCCAAATTGGGCCCAAAGTGTCAATATGTTGTATGGACACCATTATTTTCCAGCACTGCCTTAACATTCTAGGGCATGGAGTTCACCATAGCATCACAGGTTGCCACTGGAGTCCTCTTCCACTCCACCATGACAACTGAGCTGGTGGATATTAGAGACCTTGCGCTCCTCCACCTTCTGTTTGAGGATGCCTCAAAAATGCTCAATAAAGTTTAGGTCTGGAGACACGCTTGACCAGTGGAAAATAATGGTGACCACACAAAATATTGACACTTTGGGCCCAATTTGGACATTTTCACTTAGGAGTGTACTCACTTTTGTTGCCAGTGGTTTAGACATTAATGGCTGTGTGTTACGTTATTTTGAGGGGACAGCAAATTTACACTGTTGTACAAGCTGTACACTCACTACATTACATTGTAGCATTTGTGTCATTTCTTCAGTGTTGTCACATGAAAAGATAGAATAAAATATTTACAAAAATGTGAGGGGTGTACTCACTTTTTTGAGATACTGTACATCCAATGTACAAAAAGGTATTATCAGCAAAGGGTCCCATAGGAGTCCTGGTCGAATTGTGCACATATACCCGAGTATGTATAGTTATTAATAAAGAGAGCTCCATATGAATGTTGCAGCAAAGTCTAGTTGCAGGGACCCCTGAGGATGATGCGGTGTCTGTCTTTGTGTCAGAGACCTGTAGACAAGAACTGCGACCTGTCCAACCAGCCTGGAACAATAACTGTGGCGAGACACTGCAACTCAAAGTTAGCCTATATACTTATATTTGTACTTTAGTCCCTTCCTAATAGTTTCTAATCTGACATGCAACCAGGCCTCTAAGCTAATGATCCAGATGTGGCCATCGGAAGGCTAATCTGACTCTAGCCTATGCTGGTTATCCAGCCCAAAGCCAAAACTAGCTATAGAATCCAAGACCAGAAAGGGCAGGGTTAACTAGAATAACAGGAGCTGCATATACATTGCAATATATATATTGCAATAAACGGATTCACCTACTAATATACTGGAAGGCGACCGCTACACATGTAATAGCACAAGCCTAGCTATCTCTCACTGTGCATATGAAATAATAACAGGGACAGGGCAGAGATACGCAGTTTGTCACAAGATTTAAGATATACACTCAGCAGCTGCAGTTAAACTGATGGGAATACTTGCACAATAATTGTTTTTAGCGTGGGGTTTTGCAGCATGGACAGGACATGTAGCTGAAGCTCTCTCTCTCTCTCCACTTCCTACTTCCAGGGTTTCAAAGCCAGCAACCCAGGGGCAGGAAGTGAGTACATAATATATTTACAGGCATTTACAATTTTAGACAGTAGAGGGCAACAGATCCCTACAGATTACATTACAAAGACTAAGAATGACAGAAAGGTGGAAATACCCAATCACACACACTTCCCACTTTCTTTCCAAAGACATTATTGTGTCAGTTTACTTAAAGTGATATTAAAGTTTATTAAATATATTGAAGATTAATTTAAACTATTATATTTTTTTGTTTTAAAAAAAAACAAACATGTCATACTTACTTGCTCTGTGCAATGGTTTTGCACAGAGCAGTCCCAATCCTCCTCTTCTCAGGTCCCTCACTGACACTCTTGGCCCCCCTCTTCCTGTCGAGTGTCCCCACAGCAAGCAGCTTGCTATGTGGGCACCTGAGCCGAGCCGCCGATCTGCGTGTCCATTCAGACACAGAGCAATGGTTCAGCCCCACCCCCTCTCTCTCCTCATTGGCTCACTGACTTTGATTTACAGCAGCAGGAGCCAATGGCGCCCCGCTGCTGCCTCAGCCAATGAGGAGGGAGAGTCTCGGACAGCTGAGACTCTCGTGCAACCTCGCTGGATCAGGATGGGGCTCTGGTAAGTATTAGGGGGACTGAGGGGGCTGCTGCACAGAGTTTTTTTTATCCTAATTCATGCATTGAGAGTGCATTAACCTCTTGCTTACTGGGCACTTAAACCCCCCTCCTGCCCAGACCAATTTTCGGCTTTCAGCACTGTCACTATTTGAATGACAATTGCGCGGTCGTGCGAAGTTGTACCCAAACAAAATTGGCATCCTTTTTCTCCCACAAATAGAGCTTTCTTTTGGTGGTATTTGATCACCTCTGCGGTTTTTATTTTTTGCGCTATAAACAAACAAAGAGCGACGATTTTGAAAAAAGAACAATATTTTTTACTATAATAAATATTCAAAAATAAAATATAAAAAAAAAAATATTCATTGGGTTTGGCCGATTTATATTCTAATTCCTTTTTTTTTTGGTAAAAAAAAAAATCGCAATCGGCGTTTATTGATTGGTTTGCGCAAAAGTTATTGCATCTACAAACTATGGGAAATGATTTATGGTGTTTTTATTATTATTCTTTTTTTTACTAGTAATGGCGGCGATCTGCGATTTTTATCGGGACTGCCATATTGCAGCGGACATGTCGGACATTTTTGACACTTTTTTGGGACCAATGACATTTATACAGCGATCAGAAATGTAAATGTCCACTGATTACTGTATAAATGTCATTGGCAGTGAAGGGGTTAACCTGCAGGGGGCAGTGAAGGGGTTAACAGTGTTCCCTGGGCGTGTTCTAACTGTGGGGGGGGGGGTTGGCAGGGACATAACAGATCTAACTGATCCCAGTGACAGGGATCAGTAGATCTGTCATGTCCCACTTCACAGAATGGAGAACCACCGTGTTTACATTGGCGGTTCCCTGTTCTGCAGCTCCGTAGGCGATCACGGGTAAGGAGCGGACATCGAGTGCGGTGGCCGCGCGCGCCGCCGCCTGTGAGTGCGCGCCGGGAGCGTGCAAAGGGGCGGACATCAATAGACGTCCACCCGGGGATTGAGATCCGCGCTGTAGCCGTCTTTCGTCTATAGCGCGGATCTCAAGAGGTTAATATGAAGAACCTTCTGACCTTAGGACCACTTTAACCTAAAGGCAAAATCACAAATTTTGGGTAGTCTGCAGAAAAAAATAGAAGGGGAAATCTTTCAATGGGGACCCTGGTGACAGCTTCCCATTTTGGTTATGGGACAGAAATTGAAGGGAAATCCCACCTATGGGAGACAAAAAAATGATAGCAAAATAGAATCTGACAGGGAAAACCCTTACTCTATCCAAATTGAAAAAAATAATGTTTTTTGCCTTTAGTTTTAGCTTCAGGGCTTTTCTCAGAGAATAGGTGCAGGTACTCACAAACCACCCCTCCCACCCTTGCCAAATTTATGCCCCCCTACTTTCCCCTGGACCCTGGGGAGAGAAGCACTGCATGCACTGTCAAAAGGTGGGTGTGGTCAAGGCTCACATCTGCATATTGCAACAGGCGCAAGGTTCAGGAATGCATAACGAGTACAGAACTCAGGAGTGCATATCACACAGGGCTCAGGAGCGCTTGTTGTGAAGTGCTCAGGAGTGTGTATCACACAGGGTGCAGAATTCAGGAGTGCGTATCACAAAGGGTGCAGGAGTGGGTAACACAAGCCAGTGTATAAGCAAAAATGAATTTTTCCACAACCATGGAGTTTGCATTTTCTCTCGGTGCCTGCATGGATTTCCTACAACCCTTCCAAAAACACACTAGCACTGTGAAAGAAACTGTATTATATTTTGTATGCTTTGCATATATATTGCACAATGCACTCATTGTGCACACGGCACCAATAATGTTTTGATTATGTACAGTATTTGCATTCTTTTAAGTCCTGATAAGAATTTAGCCTGCCTATGTTAAGCCCCTTTGTTACCATAAAAGCACAATTGTAATATTAATGTAATACCTACGTAAGCATGGGTATAAGAAAAACTTGCGCTGAATAAAACAGATGCTGATTGTATATTTTTGTGTCTGTTCCCTACTGCATTAGTTATTATTAATTTAGAATCACCGATCAATATGAGGATATGAGTTGCTTATCTATAAAATTTCCAAAATAGCACATTCATTGGCTTCCTCCAACAATGACCCTTGAGTGATAGGAACATTCAATTGTGAGCCTGAGGGGTAACGGAAAGTGAAAGGTAGGTCCTTGATGCATATATAAATAGGAGGGAAAAAACATTGTGATGTAATACAAGTTTAAAACAACTATTATTACTACAGAACATATACTCATGCACTAAGTTATTGATATGTTACTATGTTAGACCACATTCATGCTTTTCAGCAAAAACAAATAGATTTCATTGTCACTTCCTGCCCCCTTTTGGAAATTCCCTGCTTAACCTCAATCTGTCACTTCATCTGTTTTTGAAATTGCCAATAGGTCTCTCGCCCTCGCTTTACTTTTCCCAGCTGCACTTTCTGAAAACAATTACAGCTTTGTCTTTATCCCTCCAGTGGTTCACTATTATATACCTTTACAGTGCAAATCTGTAATCAGCCAAAGCTTCATATTTACAGAACTCCAGGCAAAGCTTATAAATACACAAATTGAGAAATCCTTCTGCAACAGCAAAAGTTATGCCCACGCAGGGGCACAAGAAATGAACACAATATTATACACCAAAAAGGCAAAACACGTTGCAGATAACATGGTACAGGGTTTCCTGGCAGGCTGAAAGAACAGAACAACATAAGAGCTCATTAATCATCTAAAGCAAAATTCCCAGAAATGGTCAAGCGTAAGGCCAAGGACCAAGAGAAAAAAGAGAAACAGAGGGGGAAAGGAAATAGGGGGAAGAGAAGGAAGGGTAGGTGGGAGAGGGGTACAGAGCCCAACCCGCACAGGTTCGGGTCAAGAGATACGGCACAAAATTCTAGGGTGCTCAGGCTACCTGAATTCAAAGATGGAAGGGCATAATTAAGCCATGGCTCCCTAATTTTCAAAAATGAGACAGAGAATCATCAAGAATACTAGACATCTTTTAGTTAACTAGCATTCAGTTCATACAATCACCTCTCTAAATGGGACTGTTTGTTGTTTCCAGGCTCTCGCTATCACTTGTTTTGCTGCTAGAAACAGGTACCCAGCCAGTTTCTGCTGCCATGAGCATAGGCCCGGAGTTGGGAAATGTCGAAGAACCAAGCAAGCGTCTTTGGAATTGATGAGAGGGTTTGTTGAAGGCTAAAAACTCTGGACACCCTGGACAAAACACAATTCATTTTGGACAGGACCACCATGTATGGACTACATCACCCCTGCAGACCATGGCCTCAAAAACATCTGTCGTTATAAGCTGGGTTTGCTCAGTCATTCCAGATTGCCACCCAAAACCAATGAAAGAGGACCTTGTATGCTGATTCAAAAATGTATGTATTCAAAGAGCATTTAACAATATACAGCCATGACAGTATTTCAAGCCCACAGTTATTGATAAGTCCTGCTCCCAGTTTGCTATGTAGGAAAGGAAGGAAAGGGCTCCTTGAGTGTTTGCGGTTAAATATATAATTGAGATCAGCTCAGGAACCCTCAAATACTGATTTTGTATACAGAAATAGCCCCAGCTTACGTAGGGATGTTAGCCAATGTCTGATTTGTAGATACTGATAGTATTCAGAATTTGGGGCCTTGTGGCTCTTCCACTGTTTTAAAACTGGTCATATACAGCTTGAATTTCAGACCATTCCTGTGATCCTGTTGACACTACACTGCTCAACCATTTTTGATTGAGAAATCAAAGGAGTTGGGCAGAAAAAAGTTAACCAGTGACTGCATCCATTCAGCTGCAGTCACTGTAAGGGTATTCTATAACAGCCACGGGTATCAACTGTCAGAATACAATAGATTTCTCTAGCCACACTTTTTATCACGGATTGGAAAATCTTTATGTGTACGGCCAGCTTAATTCTGTTTATTGATGTACTGTTTGGATTGAAAAAAAAATTCCTAAATTTGTGGCCTATAGCAAGAAACTAAAGCCTAGAACCTCGGTCTTGCCAGTTTCTTTTTCTGTCTTCATCAACGATAGGTAGATTCACTTTCCTTGTTTGTCATATTGACCAATGGCACAGAAAGTGATGGGAATTATTAGAGTTGCCCCCAGTTCAAAAAGTAAAGTAAGGGGAGGGGGTAAGTAAAACCCCTCCCCTCCCCCACTCCCTACAATCTTGATCAGACATACAATACTCCTCCTCCACCCCCTATAATCTTGATCAGACATACACATTAAGATGGTCCAACAGACATATGACACATATGGGAGTAACGTTTGACATGCGATAAGGCTTACGGCGCTCATAGTTGCTGTCCTATTGTGCCTATTTATATCTTTCATATTTTATTAATGTAACCTGTTGCCAATTATTCTATTGTTGTTTTACTCCATGATATGGCTCAATGTTACGGGCTTTTGTGTATGCCTGTGAAAACGTAAAAAAGGATTCAAACTCAACAGTGTGTTCTTCTCCCTCCCCCCTTTTTTTGTTATGTTATGGTATTACCCCAAAAGTCCACTGACGTGAGAAGCCCCCCGAGTCCCTTCTAAGTCGCATCCTATGGATCTATTCTGCGACTATCGGGCTATTTATGGCTATTTATACTTTGAGATACCATCCTGTATTTTTGGTATACCATAGTATACTTCAGTTTGTATTTTTCTTACCATTTACACCATGTCTCTTGGCTTACTATTGTTTTCTTTTTACCCTGCTCTGACTTTTTGCTGTATTTTTTTAAAAGCTTAAATAAAGAATTAAAAAAAAGAAAAAAAAAAGGTAAGGGGAAATCTTCCAATGGAAACAATGCACCTCACGTTATAGAGTTTGACCTCTACATACACTTTAGGTTGACCATACTGTTGAAGTTTTTTTTAATAGTCAACCTTGTTTCCTTATAGTTTACGTGCCTCTGCCCACAAAAGTCATCATTCTGAGACACTGACCTTTTGCTGAATCAATGATGATTTCACAACCTACTCTGGCTACCATTTACAACAGGAAAAGATGCTTCACCGTTCACGAAAAAACAGCAACAACCCTAAACGCACAATAACTAAATCAGCATTAGACTGGGAACATCTGAAACTTAAGTCTGAAAAGTCACATCAAAATGTTTAATCATGCTGGACATCTGATCTTAGTGGGTTGGTATCTTGATGTTGGACTAATTTGTGAATCCGCATTCGTGGTTTGTGAAGTTGCTAGACATTTATGTAAACACAGATATCATTGTCTTATTAATTTTGTAAGTACAAAAAACTCAATAAGAAATGGTACTTGTATGCTTCTGCAGGTGCTGAATGTAGGGCACACAGTGCATATTTTATTGAGGCACATTTCTGCCCATGCTCTCAATATGCTCATGGTAGGACCAGAAAAAAAAATTGTGTGACTCAGTGGGGTAGCACAGTATAAATGGGTGTGCGCCACACAAAATAATGCCTGGGGAATTTAGAACCATGTACAGAGGCAATCAGCATAGTAAACAAAACCTGCAGATGGGCAGGATCTTAGTTGGTATATAGAAAAGGTCTGGTACCCCTACTCACACAAAAATGCCTATACAATTTCTGAATTGAAGCAGGAAATTAAAGTTTTTTTCCACTTTAACCACTTCCGGATCGCCCACTGTGGATATACATCGCTACTTTGCCTTTAAAATACCGAGGTTATGGCAGCAAAACCACTTCAGCCCCAGAAGGATTTCGCAGGACCAGAACACTTTTTGCGATTCGGCACTGCGTCGCTTTAACTGACAATTGCGCAGTCGTGCGATGTTGTACCCAAATGGCATTTGCGTCCTTTTCATCGGTTTTGGCCGATTTATATTCTTCCTCATATTTTTGGTAAAAAAAAATTTGCAATCAGCGTTTATTGATTGGGTTGCGCAAAAGTTGCCGTATTTACGGATGGTGATCTGCGATTTTGCAGCGGACATGTCGGACCATTTGGACACTTTTTTGGGACCATTGGTATTTATACAGAGATCAGTGCTATAAAAATGCACTGATTACAGGCGGTCCTCGGGTTACAAACAAGATAGGGACTGTAGGTTCGTTCTTAAGTTGAATTTGTTTGTAAGTCGGAACAGGTACATTTTTTAAGTGTAGCTTTAGCCAAAAAAACTATTTTTAAGCTTTTTTTGGATAGCATAGGGAAGGGTTAACACCCCTGTAATGTTTGTTTTGCTGTCTAGGTTTCTGTTTAGAAGACTTCACCTCACTTCCTGTCCCAATAATAATTGGATTTTGAAAATTTTGGGTTGTTCTGGAAACAAACCTTGGTGATAAAGCATCAGTGGAGACACCGCTTTCCCATAATAACTCTTACAGGAGTGAATTTCCCTTCCTAGGGGGAGATTCCCTCTCACTTCCTGTTGTCTCCCTCCGTTTGTAAGTAGGAGTAGTTTGTAAGTCGGATGTTTGTAACTAGGGGACCGCATGTACTGTGTAAATGCAATTGGCAGGGAACGGGTTAACCTGGAGGGGGCGCTTTAAGGGTTAACTGTGTTCCCTCAGTGTGTTTTAACTGTATGGGGGCTGGGCTGGCAGGGGGAGGGGAGTGATCACAGGCTTTGTAACAGAAACAAAGAAAAAAAAAATGTTTTTTCAAAATTTTTTTTTATTTTTTATTTATAGTGCAAAAAATAAAAACTGCAGGGGTGATCAAATACCACCAAAAGAAAGCTCTATTTGTGAGAACAAAATGCTAAAAAGTTTGTTTGGGTACAGTGTCGCACGGCCGTGCAATTCTCATTCAAATCGCAACAGCACTGAAAGGTGAAAATTGGTCTGGGCGGTGTTCTAAGTGCCCGGTATTGAAGTGGTTAAACAGCAGGATGCCTGCTTTCAGATAAAAGTGGTCTCTGCGGTGAATTCGCAGCAAGATCGATTTTAATCGGGGGAGGGAGAGCTGCCCACCCACCTCCCCATCGTCTCCGCCACTTACCATAGCAGCGGAGACGATCGGGTCTGCTCTCCTCTGAGTATGGATGTCAAGTGAGCGGAAGATGCCACCCACTTGGCTCCATAGCATTGAAGGGCGGAAGCCCCGTCCCACCGAGCTCGCGCGCAAAAGCGAACACATACGGAAGTCACGCCCGCATATGAAAACAGTGTTCAAACCACACATGTGAGGTATCACCGTGATCGCTAGAGAAAGAGCAATCATTTGAGCACTAGATCTCAGCTAACTCGAAACTGGTAACCTGTAGAAATGTTTAAACATCGCCAATGGAGATTTTTAAGTCCCAAAGTTTGTCGCCATTCCACGAGCGGGTGCAATTTTGAAGCATGACATGTTGAGTATCAATTTACTCGGCGTAACATTATCTTTCACAATATAAAAAAAAAATTGGGCTAACTTTACTGCTGTCTTATTTTTTAACTCAAAAATGTGAATTTTTTTTTTTAAAAAGGCGCTTGTAAGACCGCTGCGCAAATACGATGTGACAAAGTATTGCAATGACCGCCCTTTTATTTTCTAGGGTGTTAGAAAAAAAATTATAATGTTTGGGGGTTCTAAGTAATTTTATAGCAAAAAAACTGATTTTAACTTCTAAACACCTAATCTCGAAAAGAGGCTTGGCCCCTAAAATTGGAACTTCCGTTTTAAGTGTAGGTGACTCCCTGACATGCCACAATTGACATGTAATTTTTTTGGGGGGGCGGTCCCAGCTCCCACTGTCTGTCCTGGCGCCGTGGACTAGGAAGGAAGTTTACCTCTTCCCCCTCCCTCCCGGCAATCTTCTGGGGCATGTCACAGGTCCCAGAAGATTGCCCGGCTATTGACAGCGTGCAGGGCGGCTTGCGCATGCACAGTGCACACCTGGCCCCCACACTTGCTATGCTGGCACCACGGAGGGGAGGGGGAGAGGAGCAAGACTTCGGGCAGCCACATCACTGGACCGTGCGGGCTTCAGAACGAGGAGAGGGGGAGGGGAGGCACCACGGTCGTATCGTTCACACCCCCGGTCCACACGTGACACGTACGCGTTCGGCGGGACGTGCGACAGTTATCGGCCCGTTAGAAGACCCTGGACACTGTACGGGGTCTTCTAACGGCCCTCCCTCCCCCTTCTCCATTTGAAGGAAGGATCAGGTGCCGCGGTCCTGTCTGTCACCCTCGACCCTGGCGGGGGGGTTTTTTTAATGTACAGTTAACACCGTACAGTCCCTCAGTGGATGTGAA